>CM076245.1:19714653-19882153 GCA_038380765.1 Odontothrips loti
CGCAAATCGGATCGAAATTTGTCGAGATTACGAACCCCTCGGTTACCGGTTCGGTCCCCAGGGAACCTGGCGCTGCATGGCTCGCTGTCCCCCCTCTGCATGAGTGTGAGGGCCCCCGCCGCCCCCCGCCGCCTCCGGGCTGGTCCCCGGGGGGCTCCCGGACCCTCCTGAGCCGGACTGTGACCATTTCCCCCTCCGGCATAGACGGGAGGGGCGAAGGAGGGTCTTACGCCGGGCCGCAGGGGCCGGCAGGGGCCGGGTCCCGCTCCACGCACCGCTTCCCATTAATTCGATATTGCGTCCGTCGCCAATAACCATGGCAGCACACTGTGGCGGCGGCCCTGGCGGCTTCTAATCCCATCACCTGCCGCTGCCAGCCGCTGCCAGCCGCTGCCAGCCGCTGCCAGCCGCTGCCGGCGGTCTGCCGCCCGTTGCCGCCCACTGCACATGTCGTCCCGCACCTGGACCCGCCCCCCCCCCTCCCCGAACCCCCCGGACCCCGCGGACACCAATCTGAACGCAGACGTAAATCGAAATTATCATCTCGTGGAGCACGCGGCCAAGGGAATATTTCGCCCCCCGCCCTGACAAATTAAGGACCTATTGCTTGCGAGGGGTCCACAACTCTGCCCCACATAGTGTTATAATGAATGTGAGGATTGTTGCAACTAATTTAAAAGAAAATTCGAAATTTAAGTCTTCGAATGACGTTTGACAGCCGTGTTCTGCCCTATTATGTAGTTTAAACTCCTAGGGCAGCTTTGATGATTTTTCATCGATGATTCTGTCTGATTGTCTCGAAATGTGTGCACCGACTGATTCGAGTTCTGGATCCCTCGATTGCTTGTGACCGACGGGAGTGTTAAGCAGCCATCATCCCCTCGGGCCCCTCCTGCTGCTGCAGGGCCGTCACTCACCTGTCTATGGAGATGGCCATGAGGGTGAACACGGAGGCGCAGATGGAGAGCACGGCCACGAACTGCGACAGCTTACAGTACAGCCGTCCGAACGGCCAGTTGTTGTACAGCATGCCAACGTACGTGGCCGTCACGTTGAGCATGGAGACCATAGCGTCCGCGATGGACAGGCTGACGAGGAAGTAGTTGGTGACGGTGCGCATCCGCTTGTGCGCCAGCACGATCCAGATGACCATGACGTTCCCGCAGGCCGCCACGATCACCTGCAGAAGAAATCAGGGCACTGTGGGCGACTGGTCGACACGAGACTACAGGCTACTACAGCTGTAGTAGTTTGTCGTAGGTAGTACAGGGCCAATAAAGGTAATGTTTTCGAATAGTTATTCATTATTATGGATTACCCAGGGCCAAGAAGTATGGATTTGTAGGATTTTCTGGAGGTATTACAGGAGTCCCTAGGAATCTGCACCCAACTCCTAGGGACTTCCTAGGTTTGCACTCGTGTAAATCCTATCAGAAATTGCTATCAGACATTTTTCTGATTTATTTTCGCGCACCTCTGATAGATGAGTTTCTGATAGCTGTGAACGTCTGGATAGCTTACTCTGATAGCTCTATGCGTCTTAAAGCCAACCTCAGCACCTTTGAAACGTAGAAAGTGCCGCATCAGAATTTCAATACCGAGTCCGATCCGAATCCGGGGTCGGATTTGGTCTACCGGCTCTCGTTCCAGAAAAATGTTGTCGGATTTAGATGAAATTAAAATGACCCTTGTAAATTCGTATGTTTATGCGAGATGCCAAATTTGAATAGAATATTCCCCATACTTTCGATTTTAAGGGCCTCTGAAAAAAGGACGAATTTATGCTATCAGACTAGTATCAGACTATTTGTCTATCAGCCGTGGTTTTCAGACGTAGCTATCAGAGGAAGGCTATCAGGTTTTCTGGCGTAGCTCTGTCAGGACTTTCAGACGAAAGCTATCAAGCGTAGCTATCAGATTAAGAAATCTATCAGACTATCAGATGTTGCTATCAGACTATCAGATATTGCTATCAGACTATCAGGGAGACTGCCAGACTAACAGAAAAGCCATCAGGTTTTCAGAAAAACTATCAGGTTTTCAGGAAAACTGTCAGACTTTTCTGACAGGATTTACACGAGTGTGGGTCACGCTGTCTCGGTTTTGACAAAATCCCCTAGGATTCCTAGGCGATGTTTTTACCGTGTAAGCGCATGGCCCCGAAAGCGAAAGGTGAGCTGAAGAACAGAATGAAAGCCGATATGGAACCTTAAGCGCCGTCAAGGTGGATTTAGTTTCACAAGTGATTGCTGAGTGATAGGTGAATGCTAGCGTCAGCTTGCACTCTGCGTTTTACAATACACTCTTCATGAAGAAATGGAGAAACAGCTGATAAGCGACCCAGCAAGGAAGCGTGCACTCGGCCATCACTCAAAAAACTACACCCACCTTCAGCCACGAGCTGACGTCAAAAATGTGTAGGCCGAGCTCGCGCTGCTAATAGGATATCCGCCCAATTAATTGTCTGGGTCACGCACTGTTTACGTGTTGCGCCCCGTGCTGTGCGCTGACGTGCCTCGGACAGCAGCTGGCAGCAGCGCCACTTGCTGCCAAAGCTACCGTGTGTGTATTTTGGCTTTGATCGTGACGCGATGCATCGGAGTAATCGAATCATCAATCACTGGAGCAGCAGGGGGTCCTGGCCTGGCGCGGGGCCCCGGGGCTCCAGCCGGCGACGACAGATTCTGTCTGCCTCTTTGGCGTCTGTTTGTATTTGCGGTCTGTTAGTACAGTTCTGAAGTTGACACGACGGGTTTGGCAGAGGTTCACTGAGATAAATGATTAACGCAGAGCATCAATATTATTGTGTTCTATCCGTGCCGCATTTCCGCTGTCATCAAACTCTCTCGTTTCTCATCCCAGAACTTTAGACCGGATAAACAGAAGCTTTGATTGTAGCGCTAATGCGGCAAGGATAGAACACGCTTTGATGCCCACGCCCAGAATTTCGATCCCCCAGTTCAAACCATTTTGCTCGGTGTTGGTGCCATATCACTCGGATAATGGTTTAAGAGTTACAAATATGTAAATAAAAAACGCAGGCGCGTGGCAGCGCCTTATGTCAGCAAAGTTCCCCTTGCCGCAAATCCGACGCGGGGGGCGAATGAATGAGGGCCAGGATCGAAACGGCGAAGCGATAACCTTTTCCCCGTTTGTGCCGGCCTTATCTCGGTCGATGGCTCTGCCGCTTCGAATTGACAGATGAGAGACGCACGCTTCTCGCCCGCGCCGCCCGTCATGTTTATGCTGACGGCACAAATAGACATTGTGTTGGACGTAGCACCGGCCAGGCTTCCCGTTCCCATCCCCGAGCACGGGCACGGGCACGGCCTCACGGCCTCACGGCCTCACGGCCTCACGGCCTCACAGCCTCACGGCCTCACGGCCCCTGGCACGCCCTCGGCACGGCCGCTGTCAGCAGCGGAAAAGAGTACGACGCCGTAAACACGTCCGCCTGCTGTGCAGCGGCGGTGGCGCACACTGCGTCACTGCACAGCTGTCCGCGCGCAGAAACTGCATTAAGGGCCGTCCGTAAAACACGTCTCACCATCGCCTGTGCACCGAAAAAATTTGTTCGTCGAACAATGCGTCTCCGGAATTTAGTTTTCGCTAATCTAGCAACGAAATCGCTAACCCGCAGACAAAACTTGTTTTTACCTGCGGGTGGCGGTGAGGTGAGGGCACGGATAGACCCAAAGTAAACTGCGCTAGCACTTCAAGCTCGCAGAAATGTAACTTTTCCCGCCGCCGAAACCCGCCGCAGCCGAAGAGCGATGAGGCAACAGCGGAGCGAACGGGAACTGCACGGAACTCGGAGGGCAGCGGAGGGCTCCCCCCACCCCCAACCCACCCCCAACCCACCCCCACTGCTCAAGTGGATTGCCGGGAGGTGACCCCCCTTAGGCTCTGGCCCCTGGCCGCCCCTGGCCGCCCCTGGCC
Organism: Odontothrips loti; assembly: GCA_038380765.1. Taxonomy (NCBI): domain Eukaryota; kingdom Metazoa; phylum Arthropoda; class Insecta; order Thysanoptera; family Thripidae; genus Odontothrips; species Odontothrips loti. The sequence goes on from CM076245.1 coordinate 19,718,593, forward strand.
GCCCCTGGCCGCCCCTATGACCGCCCCTGGCCACCCCTGGCCAAAGCGCGTACCTGGTGTACCTCCTCACAAGCTGACGCGCAGCTACGCGCTGCGGCGCGCTGCGGCCCCCGCAGGCCCCCGTACCTCCCGGCCCCACAGGGGGTCCTAAGGGGCCCCACGGGGGGTCGGCTCCGTGCTGTGCGCGGGCTTTGCTAAACTCGCCAGCCTCGCAGTCCCGGGTCGCCGGGGGTCAGCTAGTGGAGGAGGGTCCCATCGCGGGGGCAGGGCGGGGCGGGGCGGTGCGCTTGAAAAACTTTTGTGTGGTGACCGAGCCAGCCGAGCGGGGAGCCGAGCCACACCATCGCCCGGTGATATGCTGCCTCTGCCGCTGCTGCCATTGACTTGCAATAAGCCGGGGGAGACAAGACAGAGAGAGAGAGAGAGAGAGAGAGAGAGAGAGAGAGAGAGACAGACAGACAGACAGAGACAGAGAGACAGAGAGACAGAGAGACAGAGAGACAGAGAGACAGAGAGACAGAGAGAGGGAGACAGAGACAGAGACAGAGAGAGAGACTGAGAGCACAACGTTACGAGGATTCACGGAACGGCTTTGGCAAGGCTATAGCCGCTAGATGGAGGGGGTGCGGCTGGCACGAGCTTATTTACAAAAGCGGATAAGAAGCTAACTTCTCCATTTCAACTGTCGCCCGCATGTGCGATGACCCGTGCCCTGCGGTGCTCCCTGGCAGAGTGAGAGAGACAATGCTCTTCCGCCCCTCGCGGCCCCCGCGGCGCCCCCCCCCCCCCCCCCCGCCCGTCCCCCTTCCTCGCCTCGGGCCTGACGGGCGGATCGCGGCGCCCAGAGCGCAGCCGCCCGAACACGAGACGGAACGCGTGTCAGAGCCGGCCCGGCCCGTCCGACACCGACCAGCGACAGAACGAACTGTCCGTGTCCGTCAACGGCAGCGGAATTATGAAATGTCGATAGGGCGGGCGAGCGCGCGGGGGTATGGGAGCGTGGCGCGCGCAGAGACGAGCGACTGATAAAAACATTCCGATCCTAATGGAATCCTTCTCCTGCTGAGTACCCCTCCCCGCTGCCCACGCACTTCCCGTACGCCCTGTCCTACACGCTTCTCATAAACACCCTCCCTGCCCACTCTGGCCTCCCCATTCCCCTTCCCGCCCGGCGAGCCATTGCGATTCCGGGCGGGTAGTGGTTCGTGAGCATCGCCGCCCGGCGGTGGCGGCTCCGCTGACCTCCCCCCTCCCTCCTCCCCGCGGTATTTTCAAAATTGCCTCCACAGCGCGTTTGGTGTCGTGCCGCTGTGCGAGCGTGTGAACGCGTATCACGGGCCGGGGGCCGGGGGCCGGGGGCCGGGGGCCGGGGGCCGGGGGCCGGGGGCCGGGGGCCGGGGGACGGGGGCCGGGGGCCGGGGGCCGGGGGCCGGGGGCCGGGGGCCGGGGGCCGGGGGCCGGGGGACGGGGGCCGGGGGCCGGGGGCCGGGGGCCGGGGGCCGGGGGCCGGGGGCCGGGGGCCGGGGGACGGGGCCGGGGGCCGGGGGCCGGGGGCCGGGGGCCGGGGGACGGGGGACGGGGGCCGGGGGCCGGGGGCCGGGGGCCGGGGGCCGGGGGGTGGACAAGCTCTCGCGCGGTGCCCCCCTAATTCCTGCTGGACCCCATCTGCTCCGGGTCTGGGGTGCTGCTACTGCTTCTTCGGGGTCGCGTTTTGGGTCGTCGTGCAAACCCGACCGAAAGGCGCGGCCGGAAACTCCGTCCTCCCACCTGTGTGTGTGTGGGGGGCGGGGGCGAACGTGCAGGCGGGCCGTCCGTGGGCGTCGGAGGGGAGGGTGGGGCTAGGGGCTAGGGGCTACCTGCACCCCGGCATCGGCACGCAGCTTTCGCACTGTTTGCTGCGTTCGCAGCGGGGGGGATGGGGGGGGGGGGGGGGGGGGGTGGCTGCGTGCCCATTGGTATGCAGCACAGCGGGGAAAAAATCTGACACGCCGTAAAATGCTCGCACGGAATGTACGGAACGCACATGAATATTTTACGACACCTCCGTTTGCATGGTAATGAGAATCGGTTTGGTTTGTCGATACTGAAGTGGGGAACGATTTGATTGGTCGACTGAGACATGGAATTGCTGCTCGGGTTGCGGCATTCTGTGAAGCGACGCATCGGGGTCCTGAGCGGGCCGGAGCGGGCCGCTTGTGTTGGCAGTGTGACAGGCGCCCGCCCGGCCCTCCGCCGCCTACGGTAAGCGTAAGACGACGCCCTTCACTGCCGCCTTGCCGATGCGGTGCCCTTCAGAGCCGCCTCCAGCGACCCACCTGCTTGCCGGGCCGCATGCCTGCCTGTCAGCCCTGCCTGCCCCGCCTGCCGCCGAAAGGTATGCCGAGTGGTCCTGCTTCGAGTTGCGATCGTAATCCCCGAGAAAGGGGAAAAGCCCCCTCTACCTCTCCCCCATCACCCCGCGCGGGATGCCAGGGGCGAACGAGACGAGAAACGATGCCAAACACCTCGCGATGCCTCGCGGCCTGCGCTGTGCTATGCTACAAAAGCACAGGCGCTGCGTCGAAGTTTTTCCAAAAACATTTTCGAAATATTTTACTTATATATAATTGAATAAGTCATGACTGTCTCCACCCCCCCCCCCCCCCACCAAAAAAAAAAAAAATCCACTATGAAAGTGAAATTCATTTTCATAGCCACACGAAAAAGAGGGGCGGACTTTTTGATCTGTGTTGTACCCAACGACCAGACAAAACAGAACAACTGCAGACAACGGTAGGCCAGCTGAACAAACTTTGCGACCCAAGTGAGAGCTCACATTTGCAAGGAGATCGACTTTTACTACTTGGAGAACAAATTAAGCCGATAAAAGCCGATAAAATGCTGCGCATGAATAAAATTAGCGAGTTTACAGAGCACGCAGGCCTCGGCCTGGGCGGGACCCTTGGCGGTCGTCACCAGGCGCGGATCCAGGAGCGGCCCAAGGGAGGGGCAAAGTACCACTTTTTGCCTACTTACAGGCGGAGAGGCTTCGCAGGTTGCCTACCTTTCAGGCGCCCTACGGGCGCCGGTAGGCCCGAAGGGGGGGGGACTTTCCCCGTGCCCCCCCCCCCCCCCCCTGGATCCGCGCCTGGTCGTCACGAAGGACGACGCACGCGTGGAACGCGGTTTCAATCTTGAAATGGCGCGCTACTATCTCTCGAGACAAGGCAGAACAGGGCGAGGCGGTGGAGTTTATCTAACGCCGCTGGACGACTCAATTCTCGCAGTGCTCACAGAAACGCCTACCCACCCAGCGCCCGCGCTGCGAGCCCGCGCCCACGCCAGGCCAGGCTAACGCCCTCCCGCGGCAGGCCGACACACCCGCCCTTGTCCCTGACCCTGGGCGGCTGGCGGCATTGTGCCAAGTACAGGGTCCTTACTGACACGTCTTCTTGTAAACTCTCTCTCTCTCGCCGGAGTTTATTCAAACGGCCAGATCGGGAAAATGGGAAATTCGCGTACGTATTAAAAGCAGCCGGCTCGTTCGCAGAAGGTGACCTGTTGTCCCATTAAACGTTGTGAAAGTCGGAGAGTCGACGTTTCACTGGTTTCACTCACCATGCCGGCGAAGAGCGCGGACCAGAGGACCTGCCTCCAGACGGGCAGCTCGTACGACGTGTGCTCGGCGGTGTCGTTGGAGGGGAAGGCGGTGGACGAGTAGAAGTCGTCTTCAGTGGCGTTGGCCAGCCACGACGGCCACGCCCCCAGCGGCCCCAGCCGGCCGGCCGCGTGTGTGCCGGCGGCCCCGGCCCCGGCCCCGGCCCCCGGCGTCACCGTGCTGTTCTCCAGCCCGGCCAGCGCGGCCAGCCCCTGAGCCAGCACCGCCATGACGGGGTCGTCCACGGCGCTCGCGTTGGCGCTCGCCATGACGTCGGCGGCTGTGGGCGCCTCGGCGGCACCTACTGGCTGCCGCTGCCTCGGCCGCTGCCCGCGCCGCCTGCGCTGCCAGCCATCGCACTTAGTCTTCTGTCTTGTCGCCGTCACATGGCAGGACCCGGCAGGAGCCGGCAGGACCGCGGGCCTCGGACAGCGCGCACGGACTGTGATGGCGCCATCTTATCGGACGTGATAAGACACCTGCTGCGGCCGCGCCGCCTCGGCAGCCCCGGCACGTCTGCGCCGCCCACTTGTTGGCGCCAAATCAGTGCACCGGTCGGACCCGCGCCCGCAGCTCGCCCCGCCCGCTCTGCCCGCTCCGCCACCTGTCGACAGAACCAATCACAAGGACGTCAGCACACAAGGGGTGGCAGCTCACTGGCCGCAGGCCGCATGCGATAGGGGGAATCACTTCCAAACTGTGCGCACGCTTTGCACGGCGATTGTTTCGGATCACACGCCCCTCATCCCCTCACGGTTTGTGTCTGAGTTCTCGGGCCGCGCGGTGGTGACGCCGCAATGGAAGCTGTACAGCGGGAAGGTCATGAGATGGGTGCCAACCGATGATAGGGCGCGGCGAGGGCTGCATCTGCAGAGAGGGCAATTATAGTGGCAGAAGTGGGCGTGCCGATAACAAAACAAATGCATCAGCACCATGGGCGGCCGCCGATTAGGCACGACACTCGAGTCAGGTGGCCGGCGTCGGTATCGCAACGCCCCGATAAAGCCAAATTGTGTAGAAGCGCGTGCCGTCAGCACCAGGGTCAATGTAATACGGCCATTTGTGAGCGCTAATAGCGCCCACCGGGTAGGCAACCACGACTTGCGGGTTTGCACACTTGTCGTGCGGGCTGGCCTACCCTGGCACTCGCAGGCGCTCACCGGTACAGGCCGGCGGGGCAAAACAAGGGTCGCCACGTCAGTACAGTTCTGTTTGCGAACCCCATATGGGGATGGTATCCGGATCTAAATATACCCTGACGCACGCGTGTCGGCTAAGTCCGGCGACGTGCGCCCCGGGAGGACCTTGACGTGACCTTGAGATAACCTTGAGGTAGTCCAATCTTGACCTTCACCCCCGACCGACCGCCGAAAGGCATCTTTATTATTCACCAGTCTGAAGCGGAAGTCCCAATAACGGATCCCTGCCGAGGCCGAGGTATTTCCTCGCCGCGTCCGAGCCGAAAGTGGCCTTTACGTGGAACACCAGCACTCCCACACCGCAATCTTGCACGGGAAAGGAAGCGTCTAACTGGTAGCGAATAGCGGTGAAGTGGCCCTAGACGGCGAGCGAGTGGTAGTGATTGATATTTGATTCCCCCCCCCCCTTCCTCGCCCCATCCCCCCTCTCACTCCCCCACCCCACCCTCTCCGCCACTGCCGCACCGCGGACCTCTTCGTCGTCGTCATCCGATTTAGCGCTCAATTCGCAATGCAAATGAACGTGCCTATCTATGCCCGGGGAGCCCTGGAAATAAGGAAAGGGGAAGGAAAGGCCCCCTAGTCGTAATGACCGTTTTCTCCCCCGTTGGCCCGGAGGCCCCGGAGGTGGTTCCACCTCGTCAATGGCCGATCATTATTGCCGTGGAAACGCCTCTACTTTGCATGCCGCGTCTTTGGGGAGGAGGCCCGGGGCCGTGATCCACCACCGCGGCTGCCAGAGCCGCCTCCGCGCCCCCGCCCGTCCACCCCCTCCCCCTCCCACACACGGTGCAGGCCACGTCCGCTGACGGCCCCTCCCTTTTCAATGCACGGCTGGCGCCACGCTGCCTGCGTTGGGTGTGTGATACCCATCCACCCTCCCAATCCCGACGGGAATCCCTGACCGATCCGGATCCCTGACTTATCCGGCAGCTCTCGGCAGCCCTCGGCCGGCCCGGCCCGGCCCGGGCCCCGTGGAGCACCACTAATCTTGCCAGCCCGCAGACACAGAGGCCCCGCCGCCCCCGCCGCCCCCCTCCCAACCCCACTCCGCCCCCGCGTCAAGTAATCCCTCCGGGCCAGGCAGGCAATCCAATAAGGTGTCACCGAGGAGGGCCGCGGCGAGGTAGTGGGGCCGCGGGTGCGCGGTGTGCGGGTGCGGGGCGTGCGGGGCGTGCGGGTGCGGGGCGTGCGGGGCGTGCGGGGCCAGACGGGCTGCAGACTTGCTGGCCAGCGCCACTCGCAGGGCCACACCGGGCCACTATAGCGGTCTGAAGGTATCGGATCGGGAATGGATCTTGGCGCTTCTCTTTGACTGCATCGTTTCATTCTGGCAATCCCAGGCGGCAGCGGCGCGCGGCGCGCGTTTCGTCAGAACTGCCACTTACTGCGCATTTCTCTAAGGAGGAGGACGACGGAACAACCAGCCCATGTACGAAAGGCAGTATAAAACAAGACGCGGTGTAGACCGTACGTGCTCTCTGGGAACTTGCGCCAGAGGTACAATGGTACAAAAAGCAGGTACGGGAATCGAGAGAAAAAAAAGTCCGGAACACAATGCTCTGAAAGAAACACAGCGCGTCGGAACCCCCCACGGATTCGGGGATCACGACGTGCCATCCGACGGGAGACGAGTGGTGCGGGGGGAGGGGAGGTGGAGGGGAGTCCTGGTGGCAGTGTTCATCGCCAAAGGCAGGGCCGGGCGGGGCCGGCGCATGCAATCTCCTCCTTGTCACCCCTCGGATACCGCTTACTCGCAGGTCCCCGATGGCTCCGCCGGCTCCGCCCATGGCCCCACCCCTCTCCTTGGGATGATGCCGAGCAGATTACACCCCCTCGCAGGGGTCCGTCAATCTATTATGTATTACACCCGACAGCCTCCCGGCCCGGCCTCTGCCAGCCCTGCGCTCGGCCCCGGCCTCGGCCCCGGCCGCATCCTGCAGCACGACGTCTACCGGCGCACTACCACCGCATGCCGCCCCCCGAGGCCGTGGCCGCCTCTGGGCGCTACAAAACTGCATAGGCGTGCCAACCCCGGCCTGTGGTGGAACTATCCGCCAGCTGCCGGCTCCGACACCCGCCAATTTGAGCTCAATATTTCACTCTGTTTAGTTGGCCCCACCCCGCTCCGCTCGGCTGGGTGGTGGCGCTGCCCACCCACCGCTGTTTCTGTTCTGCTCTCTCCCAGCTGCAGAGTCTATGGCCGCAGCAGCAGCGTCCATCGACCGGAAACATGACGAGCCGGCGGAAATGGAGCAAAGTGGCCACTTCCTGGGCGGCGAGGCGGCCACCCTTGGCCAGGACTCTGCCAGCCCAGGCCTCGGCCAGCCCAACCGGAGCAGGGGCGAGCAGGAGGAACTCGGGGCCGCCTACGACTCCAAGAGGGATCGGAACGGTTTGCTTTAACCGGCCGGATTTCGCCGGAAGAGGGTTCGTTCTTCGGCCTTCCCTGCTGACCCGCCCTGGACGTTCTCCGGACTAACAGCCCGCGAGGGAGGTACCTCAGGCCCCAGGGGCACGCAGCTGCACGCAGCGGGGCCCCACCCTGTGTCAGCCTCGTATACAGCCCCTGCAGCCTACGCAGGCTTACACACGGCATGTTCCCGGCACCGCACTGATTTCGCCTCTTCACCGTCGTAGACGCGGTTTTTGGCTCGCATAACTGGGGCACTCCTCTCCTATAAGCCAGACCAGAGCACGGAACGCCTCGGCAGAAATGCGGGGCATGTCCGCATCGGCATCCCTGGTGCGCTCTGTGATCACCAGTCCGTCGAGGAGAGCGGGCAGGGGGATTTAGTACCGGGGGTAAGGGGGTACTCCTGCACGCTGACACCGGCCGCGCACGTCTCTCCGCCGTCCTCGTCTCTCCGCCGTCCTCAAGGACTCCCCGGCGGGGCGCAAGTGGTCAGGCTCTGGCCACGACGCGGCCACGGCCCGGCCACGACCCGGCCACGGGAGACCTTTGGAATGCCGCAAATAAGCAACTGATTGAGTCTGGTTTGTCTTTGACGGGGCCTGTACTCCCTGCTGCGGCTGGGCTGGGTGCTCGAGCGCGAAACATCCGGGCCGGGCCGAAGCTCCTGGGGGGTAGGCAATGCGCTCTGACCGCAACGCACGCGTGTCGGCCGGCTTGCCTACCCCTCGGTTCGCAGGCGCTCCCGGGCACGACGCCTTGAGGCCGCGGTACGCCTATCCGACCGGCCCGGCCCGGCCCGGCCCAGCCCATCCGGCCCGCCTGTTGCTCCCGGAGTACACCGGCCGTGTTCCGTGTTCAATAATGCAACGAGGACCGCTGCGAGGACCGCACGGTGACGCGCGGGGGACCAAGCGGGCCCTGCCGGGGACACCGCCCGGAGACCCACAGCGAGGGGCTGTGGGTCAGTAGCCATACCAAGGCACATCCATGGCGCAGCTCGGCTGGCAGAGGAGGCCGCCTCAAAGTTCAAACAAATGACACGGCACACTGCAAAAACCTTTTTTTTTGGGTGAAATTTCCGAGAATTACCGTCACAATTCATTTGGGAATTTTCCTACAAGTGCAAACGGCGAAAACATTTATTTCGACGCCGTAGAAATCGGGGAGAAGTGTTGGAAGATACTTCTTGTGCGTGATCAGCGGCGAGGCGGCGGGGCGGCGAGGCGAGTCAAGGAGGCGCATCGGGAGCCCTGGGGAGGCATCCCCTCACGGCCATGGCAAGCTGAGGGTAAGTGCGCGGGAAACAACCGCTGCATACTTAATGGAGCGGATTATCCGAGCTTGCGGTCGGCCGCGCCCTGGCGCCCGGGGCCGGGGCCGGGGGCCGGCTAATACCACCTGTGTTTTTGCTCACGCCCGCCTGGGTCTTTGCTCAGCGCCGGCAGGACCTCCGGGGGGGCTAGGGGGGCTCCCCGGCGGGACCCCCGTCAGGACGCGTCGGGCTGGGACCCGAGGTGCCGCCGGGCACAGCAGGGTAACTGGCCCACAAACCCCGTAGGGAGCGAAGGGGTGAAAAAAATAAACTAGTTCCGGCAAGAGGTTACAAGTCGGCTGCTGTTTGTCAGGGCGTGAGAGGGGAGGGGAAGGGGGGGGGGGGGCATTCGCATCGCCACCAAACGGTGGGCGGCCGGGGGCGCGGCGCGGGCCTCGTCTGATGGAGGTCTCTCGGGGGAGCCTCTTGGGAGCCCACTCGGAAACCCCCCGCGTGCTCCCTGGGGTGCTCTTGGGGCCCCCCTGGCCGACACTGGTGCCAATGCCGCGTCCGCCGCCTCGGCCGCTCCCTCCGGCAGTCCGCGGCGGTCTCCGGAAACACCTTGTGAAGGCAGTGCTGCCATGCCGGTGCCGGGCTCCGCAGGATTTCTGCCCGCCGCTTCGGATTCGCACGCAGCCTGCCGCCTGCGGCCCCGGCGGCCCCGGGGGAACCACTGTCACGGCCGGCGCTGGGCTGGGCTGCCCGGTGCTGCACGCCACTCACTGCCACTCACTGCCACTCACTCTGCCACTCCGCGCCACTCTGCGGGCTCTTCGCTCGCCTACCGATATTTCGAATCACTGAATCGCTGATATCCACCCCCTCCACGGACATCTGCTGGCCGTGTTTGTGAAGCTGTTTACCGGAACGGAGCGATCTCCGCCGCAGCGCGCGCGGAAATGTGGGTATACATTATGGATGAATAACCCCCGGCCGCCCTCTGCCTCCGCTTGCCAACCGCCTTCCTAGTTCTCCCTCAAGTGCAGATTGAAAGAACCTCCGAGTAGCAGATTGATGGCATGGCGGGTTGTGGCTGCAGCGGCCGGAAACCCCACGCCGGGGGCTGTGGGTCTGTAGCCACACCCAGTCATTTACCCTCCCCCCCACCACCACCACCACCACCGCAACTACCACGCCTACCCCCTGACCCCAAACCCTAACTAATCCCGGTCAGAAAGTTTGACCCGCACTCTTCGAACGGTATACGGTTACTTGTTGACATCCATTCTCTCCAGAGTACTCCAGAGCACTATGATGAAAGGTACCGTAGGAAGTGTATAGCTGACTCAGCACTGACGTGTTTCGGAAACGCAAAATATTAAGTGTTGAGTGTTGAGTTTTTGATTTCGCTGACTTTTGAACTAATGATGCTGACAACGTAGAAGATACAGCACCCACACGTTGATTACGTGTTTCGGTGGAACTCTTCCTGCAGACCTACTGAAAAATTAATGGTCCTCCTAAGCTAACCCCTCTCTGATGGGGCACAGTAAAATCCTAGTCCGCACAAAAAAAAAAGGTAGACTTTGTTCTGCGGGGGGGGGGGGGGGGGGATACTGGGACATTTCGCAGCGAGGAATGTCTTTTTTCGTGCGGAAAAGCCTTCAACTTTCTCTTCCTCCGAGGCGGATTACAGCGCTACAGGTCAAAAATTCCAACCAGACCAACAAAAGCATCATAAAGATCGCATGAAACTTTGCTTCATGTCCCACTCCACAATGAGGTATGCAGCATTGAAAGTGACAGACCCGGCGAGAAACGTGCACCGCAAGGACCACGCCCACTTACTCAGCTGTCAGCTCACCGAGTCCATTGAGGAAGCAAGCCGCTTACTCGCAGAGAGCCATTCATTACTTTTCGGGTAGAAACAGAGAGAAAGAGAGAGAGGAAGGGGGTGGGATATGGACAGGAGGGGGTGGGTTGGAGAGGAAGGGGGTGGGATATGGAGAGGAGGGGGGTGGGTTGGAGAGGAAGGGGGTGGGATATGGAGAGGAGGGGGGTGGGTTGGAGAGGAAGGGGGTGGGATATGGAGAGGAGGGGGGTGGGTTGGAGAGGAAGGGGGTGGGATGGAGAGGTGGAGACAGAGCGAGAACGAGGAGTCAGATATGCAGCCCCGCTGTGCCCCGCTCCTCATTAACAGAGCGGTGAGTGCACTCCCAGGACGTGTGTGTGTGTGTGTGTGTGTGTGTGTGTGTGTGGACCGGAGGCGGCCCCTGAGGGTTCACAAAGGGCATAATGCAGAGTGTTTCTCTCACTGACACTGGCATTAGTAATTAAACGGGCGTACCTAAACTTTACAGACGCAACGTGAACTGACGTGAACCGTCGCTGCCAATGCGGATGGCACAGCTGGAGTTTTCCTGGCTGGAGTTCTGCTGACTGACCTCGGCTTGTTGGAGATTGTTATTTGTTTTGTTTTTTTCCGCATCGGAATAGCGGAATAGCGATGCGCGCGCGGAATCGCAGATAACAAATAGGGAAACGGATGGACCGGTCTGATGGCCATAGCAGCCGCCACGCTTTTGCCCGCCCGTCGCCCGGGGTCTGCGCCAAAAAGCAGGACGCTTTCTCCCACACGCGTATGTATGTTGCGACTACGTCACAAAATATTGTCACCTCGCCTCACACGCCCTGCGTGCGCCCTGCCCTACGCGGCCGCCGGCCCGGCCCTGCCCTGCGGCGGCCAGCCCTGCACTTTCTTTTTCACTCTTTTTCTCGTTTCACGCTTCTCTGGAGTGAAAACAATGGGACTGGGTCGCTTCACGCCTCGCAACGCGGCCCTTTGGGCCGTGCTATGTGTGCCGCTGTGCACCCCCGCCCCCGCGGCCCCCGCGGCCCCCGCGGCCCCGCGTGCTGTCGGGCTCGGAAGCCAAGTCAGCGCTACACCCTGTCCCGATGCTATGGCCGACCTGGGGGTGCTGAGGACGGGGGCCGGGCAGGCGGGGCCGCCCCCCCCAGACCACTCCGCCCACTGGGATGGGGCCGTGCCGTGCCGGGGGCTTTGCAAACGGCTTGCCGCACACCAGTGTCGTTCCCCGTGATAGGAACGCCCCGGCTTGGCTCGCCTCGCCCGTCCCGCGTGTCTCCGCGGCCCGCCGGCCCGCCGGCCCGGCAGCACGCCCACGCCCCGCGCGCCGCGCTAAGCCCCGGCCGGGGCCGCAGGGCCGCAGGCCGTGCTGCTGGCGTCCTCGCAGACACGCTGTTGGCCCGGATTGGTGGCGCACTAAGGGTCGCCAGGACGCACAGAGCCGCAGGGCGCACGGCCCCTGATAAGGGACAGTGAAAGCAGCAAGGGCAGCGAGTGTAAGCCCTTCTAGCCCTAACCTAACTCAACCGAACGTCGTACTCTTTCAGACCAGAACAAAAAGTCGGTTTACAAATTGCGCTCAGTTCGAGTTGGGGATGAGATCGTTACACTCATGCATTATTGGTCAACGTGATTTTCCACCTTAATTGGAATTTTTTTCTCATTTCATGTAGTGATTGGTCAAAAGCACTTAATTCCTAAATTCATAAATTTTATTTTTTAGATAAAATAGCTGTAATTTATTTTCCTTTAAAATGATCGGCAACCAAACGACGGGGATAAAGATGTGGCGACTCGACTACATTTTTTGAGGTGTCTCCTAGCATTATTACCAGTCGCTGCACGAAGTCTAGTGAAGTTGCCACAACTTGGTGGGGTAAGGTATACTCCCGACGGGTACTACGCGCTTCTATTTAAGCGACGGGGATAAAGTTATGGCAACTCGACCAGACTTTTTGAGGTGGCATCTTTACCGAATTTGTCGATGTCGAATCGACATAGATTCGATATCGTTTCGACAGTCTAATCCTGGTTAGGTTCAGATCGCGCATTAGGGGTGAGTGACCAGAGCAGCACGAGATCCACGACCCCGCGGCCGTTCTTAGTTTCTCTGGAGTACTCTACTGGATTCTGGAGTATACACCGTTGACCTTGACCTAACCTTGACCTGACCGATCGCGGTCCGCTCTGTGTGCGCCACGATAAGCAGTGGCAGTATATGCGGCCATCGGCGGCCATCGGTTACTGAGCGCCCGCAGCTCTACAAACGCTTTATACAGACCAATCCCGTCATGACCCCCCCCCCCCGCTCTCCCTCCCGCCCCCTCACTATCTCTCCACTTATTGTCGCGGTTCGTGCTGGAAGTGCGGCAGTCGAGAGGATAACTTAACATGTGATGACCGGTCGGCCATCACCATTGATAAGCCCCCCTCCCCTTCACCGCACCCCGCTTTGTGCACCATTTTGTGCTCCCCCAGCCCGAGGTGCCCGAGGGTAGGGCTGGGGGTGGTCCGGCCAGGCCCCGGCCAACTTCCTGACATGACGATTATGGTAAGTTTGACGAGGCAGACAAGGGACAGGCCGACAGGACATGCCAGGCCCGCAGCCGAGCGGCCCGCACCACAACCAACCAACCCTCCCCCTCCCTCCCTCTTCCTCCCCTGCCGTCCATGCGCAAACTATATGAAGTGTGGCAAGGGGGAAGTGGGCCAATGTCATGGGCCTGTGTTGGGGGAGAAAGAGAGAGAGAGAGAGAGAGAGAGAGAGAGAGAGAGGGGGGGGGGGGGGGGGGGGAGGGGCAATGTGGGTATAATTCGATCCTGCCTTTCAAATGCGGAGGTGTTCAGTTTCAAAGTAGTCCTTAATCAGACACACTATCGAGCCAGCGCGCTTCCAGAGTAAACACTGAGTAGCGCGCGCGTGTGTGTGAGTGGGACAGAAGCGTCCTCCCGCACGTGTGTGTGAGTGGGACAGAAGCGTCCTCCCGCACGTGTGTGTGAGTGGGACAGAAGCGTCCTCCCGCACGCACGTGCCAATTACAAGAGGGCGTGCGGCGTGGTATTCAAGGGGCGGTGTGAAAAGGGGTGGGGGAGGACGGGGGAGTAGGGGGCGTTGGTAGAGCGACTGAGAAAACACGGCCGTGCGGCCCGCAGGCGACCACAGCGACCGGCGCGGCCGCCGCCTTGCGTGAATAGTGCCGCTGTTTCCCTCTCTCACCAACTCCACTGCTGTGCCCGGCCGTCAGTCCCGTCCCTCCGGGCTGTCTCTGTCCCTCCCTCTCTACCCCCTGCGGCCTCGCCTCTCTCTACCGGGCCCGCTGCAGCTCAACTTGCAGCACGTGCTGGCCGCAGAGATAAACACTCATTAAACGGCGCGCCGAGCCGAGCCGATTCGAGTCGAGCCGAGCCGCGTATGGAGAGAATAAACGCAGCCCTCCGGGGCCCGGCCCGGCCCTGGCCTGGCCCTGGCCGCGTCGCATTGTGATCCGCGACACGAGAGATGAGAAGGGACTTCCGCCCAGCCCAACCCTCGATCGACAGCCCTATCCAAGGCCCTAGCCCAACAGCAGCCAATGCGGTTGGCGCCCGGCTTGGCCCTGGGGCCGCTTCCTGAGAGGTTCCGGCCCGGGGAGCTAGGGGAGGGAGGGGAGGGGGTGAGCTGAGCGGGCTCAGCGAGGTATTAGCCGGCCACTTCATTTGGGGGCGCGGCCAACCGGCCTGCACCCGCAGACCCCTGCAGCCGCCGCGCCAGCTCCCGACGACGCCGCCGTGTTTTACTCGCTCTTTGCGAACGCGGCTTCCAACGCTGGCGCTACTCCGCGTCGCAGAGAGCGAGTATTGGTCTGGGCCCAAAATGTAAAAACGTTCAGTGTGGCTTAGCGTCGGTTTGGAAATGTGTGGAACGTTAAGTGGGGTATCAATGGATAGGTATTGATGCAGGGAACGTGCGTGAGTGTATTATAGCCAATGAATAATCAAAATGAAAAATAGATGAGCAAAAAATAAAATTTTCCTGCCTTACGAAGAAAGTTTTGTATTGCAATGACCCACTAAATGTGTAAGATACACAAAGGAGTGAAGATAGTTAGTTGGAAAATAACTTCTGTGATCGGAAAGTAGTGAATTTTGTCAAAACGGAGTCAAATTAGGAAAAAACGCCTGGATGTAGACCACCCATCGTACTCAGAGCCGCTGAGGGCGCGGATCCGTCGAGGAACGTATTGTTAAGCGATAAGCTCCCACTCATTTACGTGGTTAAACTAGGCTGCCCAAAGGCCAATCGCGGGCGAATTTGTGTCACGTGTTTCGTGGGTAGTTTTAGTCCTTTAGGGGGTTCAAAATTCGCGTCGCTCGCTCGCTTGCTTGATTGTAATTAATCAATAAATATTCAAGAACTTATTATGCTACAATAACAATATTTCAGTTATTAGTTTCAATCATCGCGTATAAGGAACGTCACAGCTGATATGCACCCATAAGGCGGTGAGCAGCGGGCACACAGTCCCTAGGGCTGGTGTGCCCCCAATGAGACGGTCGGCAGGGGGGCACACGGTTCCTAGGGCTGGTGTGCCCCTAGTGAGGCGGTCGGCAGGGGGCACACGGTCCCTAGGCGAGGGGTACATCACATGGCAAAGTCACTGTAGACCCAACGGAATAGTGTCATGTGCAATCACGTCCAGGTCCAGTCCCTTCCCAATCGTTCCAGACACCGAAAGGATTCCGAAAAAAATTCAGCGAGAAAAAAAGCCTGATGGCATGTTTGACCACTGTTGACAAAACCTATGTCGTCCCGGCTTCCGCCAGGACCCCTGCCTTCAACTTCGGTGATCTTACGGGAACCGGTGCTTTACGGCTGCTAGTTGGCCCCGGGACACAGCACTAGAACCCGCTACCCGGCTTGCGCCGGACGGATCTCCCGGCAACCCCTAGCCCGCGCCAATGCGCGAGGCCCCCTCCGCTAACCACGGCCTCCGGGACTCCATTATACTGTAGTGCCCTTCAACCGCAGTCTGGTTTGGCCCCATAAACCATGGGAGTCCGCCCCTGCGAAGATTTGGAGGACATAGGTTCCCTTCGTACACGGCCGAAGCCGCTGTACTCTACTCGCTACGTACCGAGTAGCGGCATGTCCGCACCTGCCAGATTCAGAGAGAGGAAAACAGAAGCTTCGAACCCTAGAAGCTCCCGTACATCCCCCGAGTCTCCCCCCTGGATTTCTCCAGAGGCACAGAACGCCCCCCCGGGC
Organism: Odontothrips loti; assembly: GCA_038380765.1. Lineage (NCBI taxonomy): Eukaryota > Metazoa > Arthropoda > Insecta > Thysanoptera > Thripidae > Odontothrips > Odontothrips loti. Next base: position 19,734,209 of record CM076245.1, read on the forward strand.
GGGACCCTCGAATCTAGGGAATTGAACCCTAGACCCTCGGGACCGGGGGTTTGTGCCGGCGGCGCCTTAGCCCGCACGGTCGCTTGGACAGCCATACCTACGTCACGTTCGGAAGTATATTTTAGGCACTGTCCGCCAAGCTGTGTCACAAGAAAAAGTTGAGCGACCGGCAAGAATCGAACCACGGACCTGTTGGTTTCCGACCGGTCCACTAACCCATGCGGCTACCGAGTCACGATGTGGATAGCTGCGCTCCCGGCACTCTAGCTCCACAGAATAGAGCTGAACATCGACGGACGCTGTCCCGGGATCAACTCTTGCCCACGCCTCCAGATTTTTTTTGTCGATGTTCAACTCTACTATGTGGAGCTAGATAGACACACATAGTAGAGCTGAACATCGACAAAAAAAAATCTGGAGGCGTAGGCAAGAGTTGATCCCGGGACAGCGTCCGTCGATGGTCAGCTCTATTCTGTGGAGCTAGAGTGCCGGGAGCGCAGATGACAACACCGTGGCTCGGTAGCCGCATGGGTTAGTGGACCGGTCGGCGACCGACAGGTCCGTGGTTCAATTCTTGCCGGTCGCTCAACTTTTTCTTGTGACACAGCTTGGCGGACAGTGCCTAAAATATACTTCCGAACGTGACGTAGGTATGGCTGTCCAAGCGACCGTGCGGGCTAAGGCGCCGCCGGCACAAACCCCCGGTCCCGAGGGTCTAGGGTTCAATTCCCTAGATTCGAGGGTCCCGCCCGGGGGGCGTTCTGTGCCTCTGGAGAAATCCAGGGGGAGACTCGGGGGATGTGCAGAGCTTCTAGGGTTCGAAGCTTCTGTTTTCCTCTCTCTGAATCTGGCAGGTGCGGACATGCCGCTACTCGGTACGTAGCGAGTAGAGTACAGCGGCTTCGGCCGTGTACGAAGGGAACCTATGTCCTCCAAATCTTCGCAGGGGCGGACTCCCACGATGAGTGGGGCCAAACCAGACTGCGGTTGAAGGGCACTACAGTATAATGGAGTCCCGGAGGCCGTGGTTAGCGGAGGGGGCCTCGCGCATTGGCGCGGGCTAGGGGTTGCCGGGAGATCCGTCCGGCGCAAGCCGGGTAGCGGGTTCTAGTGCTGTGTCCCGGGGCCAACTAGCAGCCGTAAAGCACCGGTTCCCGTAAGATCACCGAAGTTGAAGGCAGGGGTCCTGGCGGAAGCCGGGACGACATAGGTTTTGTCAACAGTGGTCAAACATGCCATCAGGCTTTTTTTCTCGCTGAATTTTTTTCGGAATCCTTTCGGTGTCTGGAACGATTGGGAAGGGACTGGACCTGGACGTGATTGCACATGACACTATTCCGTTGGGTCTACAGTGACTTTGCCATGTGATGTACCCCTCGCCTAGGGACCGTGTGCCCCCTGCCGACCGCCTCACTAGGGGGGGGGGGGTGATGATGCATAAAACTCATTGACAGAATCTGGAAATGATCCGAATACATCCTAACAGGTCTTGCGCGAGGGGTATCCTGAGTACTCTTAGCGACCAGAGAATTTCTAGGCAGATGGGTGGCCTTCCTAACCGGCGTTGGGTGTAAAGTGCATTTTATTAGGTGACAGTTACATCAGAAGCACAAAAGTAAACGATCAGTTGTTGTAAATAATAGAGGGATATCATTAGTGAGAAATAGCGCGCGGGGAGGGGGGTGGGGACGGTGTCAATAAAAGTATTAGGTTATGCTTGAGGGAATGACGTTGGTCGATCGGCACCACCATCTTGATAATAAAAGCCATCTAGCGGCAAGAAGTGTAACTAAATCATCATGTAGTTATGAAAGCATCCGTAAAAGTGAGTGGCAGCACTGCTGACTGGATATCCAGTTGTACCACCTCTAATAAATGATATTATTTGTAAATTGTATGCGATTTGTTTTCGTCAATTTTATTAATACAAGCAGGTGAAGGGGTGTTTAGATTATATGAACAATAATGAAGAGGTTGTAATTTAAAGAGGAAGATTGTTTGAAATCATAAGTATTTTTTAGCTGTTGTGGAACATGATAAGTTTGCGCTGTCAGTTGAACGGTTGAACTAACTCGGTCTCGGACTGAAGAAGAGCACAGACAAGTCGAATGATAGAACCAGAAGGACTTTATTGGTTGAGCGCCGCTCACAGACTGAGTCCCGCACAGGACTGTTGTGGCAACCGCGGGGCGCCGCGTTGCCTTGTTGGCGATTGAGATTGAGAATGCAGTTGAGACCCTGAACGAGACTAGGGCTAGCCAAAGTAGCCAGCGGTGAGAACGCGCCAGCTGTTTGCTGGAAAGAGCCTCGAACACTACAACTACTCCTCCCTTTCTTTCAGAGGACTGGAACCACACCAAAAGCAAAATCAAGGTCTCAGACCGCATTCAACGACAAGAAATCATAATGGCTCTGGTTCTTGAGGTTCACAAATCACTGCAGATGAAAGTTCTTAAGCCAAACTTGAGGTGGCTCGACTGATGGCGACATTGGGAGGCAGACACCTCCTGCATAGGAGCCGGATCTCCGTCTTGAAGTGCCACCACCAGGACGATAGCGCGAGGAGGCGGACACATTGATCCAAATCTAAATCTGCTACGAGGTATATTCCGGTTGCGAATTAAAGTCAGAATCAAAAGATGCAAAGAGCGAGTTAACCCATGGACGCTGCGGCGTCCACCTTCCCACTTGTTAATTTAGCACCCGCCCTGAGGTCAGGGCTCTTGTCTATCTGTCTCTCTCTCTCTCTCTCTCTCTCTCTCTCTCTCTCTCTCTCTCTCTGTCTGTCTGTCTGTCTGTCTGTCTGTCTGTCTGTCTGTCTGTCTGTCTCTCTCTCTCTCCCCCCTCTCTCTCTCTCTCTCTCTCTCTCTCTCTCTCTCTCTCTCTCTCTCTCTCTCTCTCTCTCTCTCTCTCTCTCTCTCTCTCTTTCTCTCTCCCGCCACAAAAGCGCGCGAAGAGGGGTACGGGCCGTGGTTACAATAAATGAATGTTCGCTTGTCGGAATCCCCTTGCCGGCAACTTCCGTTTCATGTGATATGGAAGCAAAGGAAAGCGGTAGGAATAAACGGAACGACGTCTGCGATGCAAAAGAGGGATACTTGAGGCGTAAATAATGACCAGGAAAACGGGGGCGGCATCTCATACCGACAAGGGCATTTTCGGCGTTTTCATTACCATGCCGGGTCGGCATCCTCCTCGGGCCTGAGGCCTCGGCCGACCACGGCCACGGTGCTGCGCCGTGATAGCGTAAGGGACCGTACCCATATTACGTGACCGATGTGGGCCACTTTTTGACCCCCCCCCCCCTCCTTGTGACGCGGAAAACCTAACCTTTCCATGTATTTAAGATAGGCTGTAGTATTTAGCTTTGACCCCCCCCCCCCAATTAGGTCACGTAATATGGGTACGACCCCTAAGTGCAGGTAAATAAATTGCACCCTAAAAAATGAAATGAAGCTTTGGATAAAATACTTTTGGAGAATGGTTGTGGATTTTTTTTTTAACCCTGCCGTATGTCGAAAGAGCCTCAGCCAGCACGGCACACGGCACGTGGTGGGTCCGAGCCAGTCCAAGCTACGAGTCAAGCCGAGCCGAGTTGAGCCGAGCCGCGCTGAGCCGAGCCACCCGGGCCAGGATACATCTCGCCAGACTCATTGCAAAACAATGAGTTCGGCGGTGGCGAGGTGCTTCCGGGCTGGGCCTCGCTGATATTAAGACGGCGCGGCATCTATTGCAACGCAATGAGCCCAGCTCTGTCGGCTCCGCCAGCCCTGCCAGCCCTGCCAGCCCTGCCAGCCCTGCCAGCTGCGCCCCTCGGCGCCAGTGTCGGGGAGGGGCGGAGGCGAGGCGCACAGGACGGCGTCACGGCACGCGACAAACAAAGTTCACAGAGCCTATTATAGGCCTTTCCCTGCTGTCACTCCAAGGATCCCGCAGCAGCAAGACGGACTAACTTCACAAGTTCACGCCCCCTCCCCCGAAGTGGTCGATGTCGCTGCACACAAGCCGTGTGAAGTTGCTCCGAATCGCATAGAGGAGAACCCTTTTCTACGGTGGGGAAGGGGTTTTTCCCTTGTCTGGAGGGCTTTGCGTCATTCTTGGCGCAGCGCAGCGCAGCTCGTGGCGTCACGGCGAGGGGTCCAAGCGGACCGGCGAATGCCATTCCCAGAGGCCCGTTCACTCATCGAACCGTATTGGCCGCCACGGCGCTGCTGCCCCCGGCCCATGCCCCCAGGCCCCCGTGCACGTCCATGGCTGCGCTGCTGCCCCCGGCCCGTGCCCCCAGGCCCCCGTGCACGTCCATGGCTGCGCTGCTGCCCCCGGCCCATGCCCCCAGGCCCCCGTGCACGTCCATGGCTGCGCTGCTGCCCCCGGCCCATGCCCCCAGGCCCCCGTGCACGTCCATGGCTGCGCTGCTGCCCCCGGCCCATGCCCCAGGCCCCCGTGCACGTCCATGAATGCTATCTCGTTTGATCGAAGACGTCGCGGAAGTGAAGAGGGGCAGCCCTACCGGCTGGCCATGCCATTTGCAGTGGTACACAGCAGTTGGGGCCTGCTTTTTATAAGCAGAGCGGCGTGGAGGGAAAAAATAAAAGACAGGAGTGACAATATTTCCCTTAGAGCCCGACCCAGCGCCCAGTAGTGTAAATGTGTGCTTTGGGGGCTGACGGCGGTGTATTGCGGTGTGTAACAAACGCACGGGATGAGGTGGGCGGGGACTTGTGTGCGCACAGCAGTACACCAGTACACGCTGTCCGGCCCGTGCCGGCGGCCGGCCAGGCTGCGGCAACACCCCGACACCGACCCGCCGGACCCCCCCCCCCCCCCCCCCCGGGCCGTGCGTCCTTCGCCTGCGCTGCTCTCCACGATGTAAAATGAGACCTCTGTCTCTCTGTAAGAACGGTGGATGAGACGGGACGAAATAACGAGCACAAAGAGAGACAAAGGCGGATATGAGAGGAGGTAGGACTCCGACGGCCGCTGCCGCCGCTGCTCACAGCCCTTCGGCCTCTTCGCCGACCCTTCGCCCTCCCGACCCTCGTCCGCTCCGACTCCCGTCTTTTTTTTTTTATTGCTGTTCATTCCTCAAATGAGCCTAGCTCCCCCGCTCTGGCTTCCCCAGCTGCAAAGGACCCTTTCCGGCCTGCGGCCCCTGCGGCCCCTGCGGCCCCGGCCCCTGCGGCCCCTGCGGCCCCTGCGGCCCCCTGCGGCCCCTGCGGCCCCTGCGGCCCCTGCGCCCCTGCGGCCCCTGCGGCCCCTGCGGCCCCTGCGGCCCCTGCGGCCCCTGCGGCCTGCGGCCCCTGCGGCCCCTGCGGCCCCTGCGGCCCCTGCGGCCCCTGCGGCCCCTGCGGCCCCTGCGGCCCCCCTGCGGCCCCTGCGGCCCCTGCGGCCCCTGCGGCCCCTGCGGCCCCTGCGGCCCCTGCGGCCCCTGCGGCCCCTGCGGCCCCTGCGGCCCCTGCGGCCCCTGCGGCCCCTGCGGCCCCTGCGGCCCCTGCGGCCCCTGCGGCCCCTGCGGCCCCTGCGGCCCCTGCGGCCCCTGCGGCCCCTGCGGCCCCTGCGGCCCCTGCGGCCCCTGCGGCCCCTGCGGCCCCGGCCCCTGCGGCCCCTGCGGCCCCTGCGGCCCCTGCGGCCCCTGCGGCCCCTGCGGCCCCTGCGGCCCCTGCGGCCCCTGCGGCCCCTGCGGCCCCTGCGGCCCCTGCGGCCCCTGCGGCCCCTGCGGCCCCTGCGGCCCCTGCGGCCCCCTGCGCGGGCCCCTGCGGCCCCTGCGGCCCCTGCGGCCCCTGCGGCCCCTGCGGCCCCTGCGGCCCCTGCGGCCCCTGGCCCCTGCCCCTGCGGCCCCTGCGGCCCCTGCGGCCCCTGCGGCCCCTGCGGCCCCTGCGGCCCCTGCGGCCCCTGGCCCCTGCGGCCCCTGCGGCCCCTGCGGCCCCTGCGGCCCCTGCGGCCCCTGCGGCCCCTGCGGCCCCTGCGGCCCCTGCGGCCCCTGCGGCCCCCACCGGAACAAATCCGATCGTAACCGAGAAGATTCCGATCGTGATCACGAGAGTACGGTCGTAATCTGAAGAGGTCCGATCGTAGCCGGACATTCTTGGCATACTTTCGATCGTAATCGGGAGAGGTACGTCGTAATCTGAAGAGGTCCGGTCGTAACCGGACATTTTCGGCAGATTTCCGATCGTAATCGGGATAGACCGGTCGTAATCGGGAGAGGTACGGTCGTAATCTGAAAAAGTCCGATCGTAACCGGAGATTTTCGGTGGTTTCTCGATCGTAATCGGGAATTTTAGGCGGATTTCCGGTCGTAACCGGGAATTTCCGGTGGATTTCCGATCGTAACCGGGAATTCTCTCCGGTTTCGTAACCGGGATTTTCGGCCGGGAGCGTGGCGGCGGGCAGGCTCCGGGCCCACACATCGCAGGTGTCGCGCCCGCTGTCCTCCCAATCACAACTCGCAATGGTATCATCATCATCTCCCCGAATCGGTCGATCGCGCGGAGCGGCGAGGTGCGTGTGAGCGAGAGGCGAAGGAGGAGCCGAGACGGAAGGAAGGTGAGACGGAACATTCTTTCTGAGCGCCGGCCCTCCCGCCCGCCCGCCTCGGCCTGCCTTCTTGCCTGCCCGCCCAGACTCCTCCCACGCAGCCCTTCATTTATGATGGATTTCACAGGGTGAAAGCAATCAGAGTGGCTGGCAGGGCAGGCTGCGCCGCTCGGGCTCGATTCCCTCGACCGCAGGACGGCCTGCCAACGCCTTTCAAGGCTGTATTTATTTCAGTCGGACGCCGACAAGTGAGCTAGCCGCCGGCGACCCCCGTGGCCGAGGCCCCCGTGCCAGCGCAGACCTCATCCCTTCCCACGCGCTCAACGTGATCGTGGACCCCACCAGCGTCAAGGCACTCAAATGATAGCTGCAGCCAACTTTAACGCCACTTTTTTTTCCTTTTTTTTAAAGGACCGCGCCGTCAAGTACGGCCACCTGGAGGTACTAAAAGAGGAGAGGGCAGAGCGACGCGTAAAGTACCCGCGTGAGGTGGGCGGGCACTTAACTTCTCCCGGCCCCGCGCGGTGCCGGCCCCACACGTCCTGCTCCCACATGCTCCTGTGAGCTCCGCTGTGTGACGGTGCAAGAATATAGAGTCACTACTGTGCAGTGGAAATCGGTTAAAACAACTTTAAAGCTCTTTAAAAAAAAAAGGGGGAAAAAAAGTGGTTTGCTTTGAAATCCAAAACAAACATTTTAACACGTTTGCAGGGTTCTTCAGCGCTTCACTTCTTCGAGCTGCCTGAGCAGAAGCTTATTTCTGGCTCGGGGGCGGCATAATGTCGCACCACAAGCCCGCCCTATGCGCCCCGTCCCAATCTTGCCGAGGGCTGCGAGGGCCGTGGAAGCGCCTGCGGACCGGGGGTTAGGCAGCCCGCCCGACACACGTGTGCGGCGGTGCGATCGCGTGGCCTACCCTCCAGGCGCTCGGCCCGAGCTGGAGCAGCGCAGAGCGGCGGAGCCAGCGGAGCGGAGCGCCTCGCCTCGCTCAGCGGAAACAGACGCACGTGCTCATTACACCGCCCACTGTTAAGGACATGCCAATAATATCGGTAGAGCTCATGTATATATAGGCAAGCACAGTGTGAGCATGGGCGTAACGGACGATATTGGGGGCCTCGGATTTGGATCGTATGTGCCAATAATTCAATCACTTTTCGTTTTTTGAGCCCCTTTGAGAGAGGGCAAAACATTTTGTCCGCGCGCCGCTCCGCTGTTGGAGCCGCGCCACGCCGCGCCGCGCGTGAGTCGGCTCAGGCCGATGAGGGTCTTATCCGGGAGAGAAGGAGAGCCGGGGGAGGCGAGCAGTGAGAAGGAGCGCACGAAACACGCGGCGGCGCGGCGAGGTGGTGAAGGTTGATTAGATTACGCGCGACGATAGGGGAGTTATTGCGGTGGTGAGATTGCGGCCCCCGAGCCCACCACAGGATCCCGCCGGGGGGGGCCGCCGAGAGAAGGGAGCGGGCCTAGGAGGGGAGAGCTGGAGTAGGAAGAGGAGGAATGATTGGAGCGACTTTCATTGGGCGTACAGGGTAGCGGCGCTGGCGCAGCTGGCAGGCACCAGCACCCGCATACCCCGGCGGCTGGCCGCAGCTGGCAGGCACCAGCACCCGCATACCCCGGCGGCTGGCCGCAGCTGGCAGACACCAGCACCCGCATACCCCGGCGGCTGGCCGAAGCTGGCAGGCACCAGCACCCGCATACCCCGGCGGCTGGCCGCAGCTGGCAGGCACCAGCACCCGCATACCCCGGCGGCTGGCCGCAGCTGGCAGGAACCAGCACCCGCATACCCCGGCGGCTGGCCGCAGCTGGCATAAGCACCAGCACCCGCATACCCCGGCGGCTGGCCGCAGCTGGCATAAGCACCAGCACCCGCATACCCCGGCGGCTGGCCGCAGCTGGCAGGCACCAGCACCCGCATACCCCGGCGGCTGGTCGCAGCCCTCACCGGCCCGGGACAGCAACGGGCTACGATTATGAGAATTCCTTACGGCGGGGGAGGAGACGTCGCTGCCAGACTTTGTCGGCTGCGGCAGGTCGTGTCTGCCTGCGTGCTGCCTGCCTGGCAGCCGGCACAGACCGGGCTGGCAGGCAGCGGGGTCCCTTCTGCCACGGACGACAGGGCCTCAATGAGGCCGTGGACGTAACTTTGGTCAGCGTTGGGGGAACGGGGACGGATCTTAGATGTGGTCCGGGAGGAGTAAGTGGACCGGCCCGGCGCCGAGAGTTGGGCCGCCCAGGCCGTCCGGTCGGGTCCGGCTGAGTGAGCCTTTGTACGGGGAGCCGCGGCGGCGGGGCCGGGGAGGGTGCCCCCCTCGTCCCCCCCCCCCCCTCATCCCCCTCCCCCTAGCGGCGGCATCCGTGTACTCGGCGTCAAACCCCGCCTGCGCCTTTCAATCCGACACAAAAGTTGTTGACTGAGAACTATCCGAGTGCGAGAAATGGCTTCTATGGCATGGGTCTCCGTCATCGTACCGGTGGTGTACAGGATGGGGCGGAGGACGGAGACCTCTGGGAGGCCGAGCCCGACCTTGATCCGTACCCAATAGGCGGCAGGGCCAGGGAGCCGAGACCCGGCGGGCGGGGCGGCGGGCGGGGCGGGCGTGGGCCAGAGATGGATGAAGTGTTGTCTACTGCGCGGCTGTTTACGCGTGACACATACAAACATCCAGCCCCCCCCCCCCCCCCCCCCCGCAGAGGCAGCGGCAGCATGGCATGGGGCGGGTGCTCTGCACGGCGCCGGCCGCCGGCACCACGCGGAGTGCACTGGAATGCCTCGGCCACAAAACGGTACTGGAGTACCCCATTTCCCCTCCCGGGTCCGGGGTGGTATCGTTGGGCCCCGGCTGTGGCCGGCCTTGTACGTGTGGGTCCCCGTCGAGGGCAGGCGGTCCAGGCCAGAGGCCAGGACACCCCTGACGACCATCCCGAGCCCGAGGACCGCTACGTCTAGACAAGGCTGTGTTATGACACCGTACCAAATGGACCGGCCCGGTCAAAACAAACAGTGGAGGTGGCCGAAACAAATAGGGAGTCTGCGAACAATAACAACTAAAAGAAAAAACCGCCCCCAGCGCTGATTCGTTAACTTGTTAATCAAAAAATGAGTGTCTGTGATGAATCCAACATTGTGTTCACCTCCCTCCGCAGCCGCAGCAGAGCGCAGCAGAGGCAGCAGACCAGAGAGCTTCGGTGAGCTGAGGAGGGGAGGGTAGCGGTATATGACGCCAACTGCTCCGCCTTATGTTTTATGTACCAGATCGTCCGTGCGCCTGTCACCGGCTCCCTGCGGCTCCCTGCGGCTCCCTGCGGCTCCCCGCGGCTCCCGCCTCTGGTAGTTACCGGACTGTGACAGACAGCAGGGAGAGAGGGCGTCGTCATGTATGGAATGAGTTTTCCTATATCATTTTGGAGGCGGGGGGGGGGGGGGAAGTAAAAAATAAACGAATCCAGCACGCTGACGCACACACCCGCAACACGTTAGGCAAACACAGCCACAGATCACGGTATTCCGCTATCCGAGCGAGCCGTAAATACTGCGTTATGCTCGTTCTAAGCAGACATTACTGCGGGCGGAAAAGTGACACGACGGTTCCCCCGGCAGACTCATATCTGAGAGGGGAGAAGGTCGTAAGGAAAAGGGGAGGAGGGGAGGGGAGCACAGAGACGGGGGTGCAGGGGACAACGAAAACCCAGAGGGTCGGCGAGGGGTCAGGGCAGACATGTGGGGGCCGAGTGGTGACTCGAACGTGATCACTCCCCCGTGCGGCCCGCACGTACAAGTCTGTGCCCCACTTGCGCGGGGGAGGGACACTTCCACGCGCCGCGTCAGGTCGCGTTCCAAAAGCACAGTCCCGCGACGTATGTTTGCTTTTTTTGCCTTCTGGAAAGTAATCCTAAGTCGCCGCGGGGCACGCGACGGGAGGACGAGTCAGGTGGTGAGAGCCGAACTCGGCTCACTCCCGCCACACGTCTCAGATCCTTTCTTCCCTTCTTCCTTATATCCACTACCACGAAACTTTCACCTCCACCGTGCCACGACTGGAGGGTAAGTAGAAGAAAGAGAGAGAGAGAGAGAGAGAGAGAGAGAGAGAGAGAGAGAGAGAGAGAGAGAGAGAGAGAGAGAGAGAGAGAGAGAGAGAGAGAGAGAGAGAGAGGGGGGGGGGGGGGTCATTACAGATATTTCGTGTATGCTGCACGAAATGTCTGTAATGCCATGGCGCCATGGTGACTTCTAGACAGACAGACAGACAGACAGACAGACAGACAGAGAGATTTCCAAAACGGAAGAATAAACAAAACGCGTCACGCCTGGCATTTTCTTCTTCCCCTTGGGCGGCGCGTGCCGGGGCGCACGCCGTACTCAGGGAGCGGCGTCTAGGGTCTCGTCTCGTTTATCCCTCTTTGGCAAAACAAGATGTCGCGCGCCGCCGGCCCGTGGGAAATAAGCGGCTATCAGGTGCCTCGCGGTGGGGCGTGCGGCAGGGGCTGGCGGAGAAGGCAGCGGGGGGCACCCAGACTGGGGCGGAACGCTGTAACGCCCTCCGTCGTCACGGCAATTAGCCCGCAATGGGAAAGTAGGGAAGGGCGTAATCCAGTCAGTCAACAAAACTTGTGCCCGGCAGGAGAGCCGAGCAGCCAGCCCATTCTCGTCGCCGTTTTCTGTAAATTATTCCAAACAGAATAAAACGGACTACAAACACGGGGAGTGGGGCAGCGGCGTGGGGCAGCGGTACGGTGGGCTCCTCGCACCCAACCAACCCGTGCAGCGGCTGGTTGGTTGGCGTCTTAAAAATTGGATCCCGGATCCCGCAAACACGGCGAATTATGTTTGACATCCGAGATTGCGGTGGCGGCGTGGTCTTGACTCTCCGCTTGCGCCGTCAACAGTGTCGGCCCGGACAGAGCGCGCAGTGTGGGCAGAGCCACGGCGGGCCACGGCAGGCCACGGGGTCGAAATGACGAACTGAAAAAAAAGGGGGGAAAAAAAGAAGGTAACTTTTAATTTTGGTTGTGCGGCCTTGACGACGACACGACACAGCAGAAGGACGTGCTGTGACTGCAATAACTGTCAGGTCCGACTTCAAATATTAGACCAGCGGGGGGGGGGGGGGGGCTGGGCGGGGCTGGGAGGGATCCCCACACCCCCCGGGGGGCTGTACGGTCCAGGGCTGGGTTGGCTGTCTGCTCTGCCCCGCGGCGCGCACGCGGCCGTGTGCGTCGCATCTGCCCGCGCCCCGCAGTCTGTCCCGCAGCTTGTTCTCGAACTTGACGTACGGGGAAAAGCCACGCGACGGGACGGGCTTGATTGGATTACGGAGCATAAAGTGGCGTACGGCGGCCGAGATTGAGAGCTGTGCGTTTCTCTCTACTGGCCCCCTGCCCTGAGGTCCCGTGTGCCCCCCTGCCGTCCGTCCGTTACAAAGTGCCGCTGCGCGCTCGTCGTCGGAAAGTTGCTTCTCGACAAAGGAGGGACGGAGAAAGTTCTGGCCGCCGGAGTAATTTTAATTCGGGGTATGACGCGCGTGGTCGCCAGTGGACCCCAGTGGTCCCGGCTTACACCCGCCAAAAAAAAATTGTTAGTTGTCCCATGTTTATATGAAAATAAACTTCCAACTTTCTATGTTCTCATTCGAATTTTCCAAACAAAAATTTCTAAATTGTCTCCAGAGCCTTCTGACATCCGTTTGGTTTGGTGCGCCACAGTCAAGTGTCAGGGGTTCGATCCCCGGTAAGGGAGAAAGCATCGCGAGGACCCGCTTCTCGAAGACTATGAGAGGGATCCGGTGCAACCGATCCCTGCTGCGGGCACCTGTGAGAGGGTGTCCACAGCCTTCCTTACCCTACCCTCTTCGTTTCCCCCTTTTTTTGTTGGTTCAGTAAGAAATGAAAAATTTATTGTTAATTTATGTCAAGTGTTTGTTGAATTCATTACAGGCACTACTCATTGCTCGGTAAACGAGGGCTGCGTGCACTGTTAGAAGAGCTGGAACATTTTTAATTTATTTCTTAAATTTTTGTTCCCATCGAAAATTCGAGTTCACTGAAATTTTTTCCTGCGCAATACTACTTATGCAGGGCGTGGGCTGTCCGCATGGCGGCCGCCTTCGCTTGCGCCTCCTCACGCTGGCTCACGCTGGCTCACGCCTGCTCACGCTGGCTCACGCCTGCTCACGACTCACCACACCGCGCCGGGTGTTGGGGCTCCCTCCCCCCCCCCCCCCCCCCAACATCAGGCGGTACACCCCCCCCCCCCCTCTATGCACGGCACTGCTGCCCTTTGTATGCAAGCACTCGGCGTACACACCTCTCGCGCCGCCTTCAGCCCCCCTCCCCTCCCCCTCCTCTTCCCACCCCCGTTTCCCTCACCTCCGCAGTTGCACTGCAGCGCGCACCACTCGGTAACCAGGCCCTTTGCATATCGAACGACAGACTCCGCACACACCGTGATCACTCCCACCAAGTGCTGTTAGCCCTTATGTGTGTGTGCCTCTTCGTGCTCAGTATGCCACCGAATATGTTTACCCCTGCTTATATATCTCGCCATAGATCGCGATGCGGGCTGCGAGACCAACGAACTGAACAACAATAATAGAGTACTCCGGAGAAACTCAGAACGGAAGTCGAGAAGAAACGTCGTCACACACAGCGCAGATCTTCTCCGGTCTGAGGAGTTACCTCTTCGGGGCGCGCGGAAAGCGTCTGCGCTGTGTGACCCAACGAAATACCATTTATTCTTCGCCCGAGACGTGTCCGTACACTGCTCGAGATACGGTCCCAGGTGTAGTAGACCAACTTTTAACGGGAATCAACTAGCAAGTTTGTTGTTTGGAACAGGATGTCTGGCTTCAGAGGTAACCGCGCGGGGGATTCCATGGGAATAGTTCATGGTGAGGGTTTGGGGGAGGGAGAGGGATACGGGGGGTGGGGGTGGGGGTGGGGGAGGGTTGGTTTTACTGCCGCCGCGTATGGAATGGGGGAGAAAAGTGAGAGTGGTTCAGGTTGGTGTTGGTCGTGGTGGTGGAGGGGTAGGGGTGTGGGCGCACGTCGGTTACCGCGTGTATTCAGCGGTGCTGTGGCTGGGCCCATTAGTCTGGTTAGCATGTGTGCGCGAGCCTTCCTGCTTCCCGGCGGGGTGGGCGACGCCGGGCCGTGCCGAGCGGTGGCGGTGGTGGTGGCGGTGGTGGTGGCGGTGGCCTACCGGAGAGAGAGGCGGCCGTCCGTCAAAACCACAGAGCACCAGCAGTAAGCGAGGCCAAGAGGTCGCATTTGCGTCCGCAAGCAGGCGCCCTAAGTACCCCGAGCGGCACGTGTGTGTGTGTGTGTGTGTGCGCGCGGGACGGCGTCATAACGCCCACCAGCCACCGCAAAACAGAGCGCAAGTGACTCGTGCGCGCTGCGCCCGCTGAGGGGCGCGGTGTCCTTGCAAGCGAGGGAAAAAAACCGATGCTGCGGGTTTCTCGGGTTTCTCGGCCGTGGTTCTGCGCCCGCCGCCACCACCGTGTCAAAGGCTATGACTCCCCTCGTTTGTTTGCTGCCGGAGATGAGAGCCTCGCACGCGGCATCCAATATCAGCGCTCCGGGTTTTCTATTTCTGATACGGCAGTCGCGACCTCTATGTACTGGCTGAGCACCTGCGGAGGGCCAGGGCCTGCAGCGCCGGGCCGGGCCGCAGCGGAGTGTCTTTTAAAGTTTGGTAAGCGCCCTTACAGGGAGCACAGGAGAACCGGAGCACCGGACACCAACGAAGCCTTAGTAGCTCCAACAAAAAGGTTCACTGCGGGCACTGAACATTTTTTTTTCTGCCTTTGCTCCTTCAGCGAACCCCTGCTTCCCCCCACAAAAGTTTAGTTCCCAGAACAAAAATTTACCGCTGTCTGAAAATGAACTTCAAAATTGGTTGCGACCACTAATTTTTTTTTCTCCGTGGAGGACCGGAGGACCGGAGGACCGGAGACTGGAGGATATCGGAAGATCCTGGGAGCGTGAGTGGCGGTTTATTGAAAGGATTACATGGAAGACACGCAGCCAGCTACGAAGTGCGGCGGCGGAGAACAACGCAGGAGGGGGAGATATGAAGCGGGGAGCTAACGGCAATAGCACCGGAACATATTTCTAAAGTTTAATCATGAGATGCGCGGCCATTTTTCAGCCGGCCGCTGAGGCTGAACGCTGCCGGGGTCCCGCAACGGGTCCCAGCCCAGCAGCACGGCCAGGCGGCACCTGGACAATGAGGTAGAATGCCATTTATGCCATCCGAGCAGCTTTTACTCGTGCGTGCTCAAGCGCTTAGTGTGGTGTGGCATAACGACGTCGTGTGGCGTGCGTGTGCACGCGTGTGCGCGCGTGCGTGTCCTGTGTGACCTGGCAGGTGCAACGACGGAAGCTTCCATGCACGCTCAGAGAGGTACACCAAAACGTATTTGTCCCCAAGAATGTCGGTGACAATCCTTGGATGAAAATAAATAAATATTCCGTTACAAGAAATTTTTCATAAATTGTAACCAATCAGCCTACTGTGATTCTTCTAAAATTGTACATTTTCTCGCTGGGAATGTAAGTTTGGGAATCGAATGCACACTCCCAGAGTGGTTGAAAAGAGTGGTCCTAAAAGAAACGTTCTTTTGAGTGACGATATTATTTTCAAGGGGGTAAAAAGGGGGGGAGTAAGCGAACTGGCTCGTGTTATCATATGCCGACTGTTGCGAGTGGGTGGGATGAGAAAAGGCCAGAGAAAAAAGGAAAATATTGACTCGGCCTGCGACGCCTGGCTCTGGTTTCCCTCAGACCCGCTCGGCTGGGCATGGCAATCCCCACGGCCCCCACACTGTAAAGATATTTATCGTGTCACTTGGATGAATTTGATAAAGCGAAATAAGATGTCAGAGGCCGACAAGTAACAAGTCGTCACGTGAACTACGTTCGCTAAAACAGAACAAGAAAACAAGGTGTCAGCAGAGGATATTGTGGCGGTCGGGGTTGGGCGTATCACCGGGGAGCCCCCCCCCCCCCCCCCCCCCCCCGGCCGGAGCCCCGCCGCGCCCTCCATATGAGACAGGTGGGACGAAAAACAAGACCCGTCCCGGCAAGCGGACATCCCTTCTTCGCCGCGGTGGTATTTCCCCGGGGCGGAGGCCCACATCCCAGGGCAAATACACAGTGCCATCTCACCCCCTCCCTAATGGGCGGGATAGGCGGCGGCTGCGGACTTGTGTCCGCTGCGCTGTTTGCCCAACCGCGTCAGCGCCCAGTGTGAGTCGGCGACACGGCACGGGACGGAGCCGGGCGGGGCCTAGAGGGACTCGCCTTACCTCCTGCGGCAGCCGTCGGTCCACGGGTGCCACGGGGGCGCGGGGCCCCGACACATCCTGGAACACACGGAGAGGTACTTAGTAGACCGCGGGGGCAGGGGAAGGGCGGAGGAAAGGGGTTCCCGGGCCGACCCACGGCTGCGAGAGCCGCCGACGGATGCACAGAGCGGAATCGAGATGAATTATTTATGTGCTTCACCTCTGACGTAGTCCGGTCCGTATGGCACCGGAGAGTCCGCCCGCCCGGCCTGCCCACAGCCTCCGCTGGATGGGCTGCGTGCAGCCGGGTACCACCGGATGCGGCGAACCCACCAGCAACTTCCCTTCCGCACAAGCGATTCCAAAACTCATATCGATTTCCCCCAGTTTGCATCTCATCTCACCTCCGCATTTGAAAGGCAGGATCGAATTACACCCACATTGCCCCTCCCCCCCCCCTCTCTCTCTCTCTCTCTCTCTCTCTCTCTCTCTCTCTCTCTCTCTCTCTCTCTCTCTCTTTCTCTCTCGCACTGCAGCAGGGAGCGCAGCGCACCGCACGCTGCATTTGCCGTACGGCCGACAATAAAAGTGGCGATCGTAACGCACCCACACTCTGCCACTGCCAGGCCAACACCGCTCAGCAGCCCTCCCACCCATGCGGACCTACTTTTCCCGGCCAGCCTTTGGATTTCATTTCCGGAGATGAGGGCTGCCGAAGCGCGCGGCTGGCCGCAACGCCGCTGTGCCCGTGGCTGCGCCCGTGGCTGTGCCCGTGGCTGTGCCCGTGGCTGTGCCCGTGGCTGTGCCCGTGGCTGTGCCCCGCTGTGCATGCTAACTAGATTCCGGGCTTTGCAAAGGGATCGGTAGGCGACGCAGGCAGTGTCGTGTGACTGCGGTGCCCCGCGCCCTGCCCCCGGCCCGCCCCCGGCCCGCCCCCGGCCACGCCCAGTACAGGGCTGTAATCCAGCCTGCAGGCGGCAGAACGCGGCCACTTCCTACAACCCGCTATCGGAGATCCTCCCTTTGTGGCCCGGATTGGCGCGGCGTCGGCCGGCGACGCGTCGCGAGTTCCGACGGCTGCTCCCGAGAACAAGGAGTGTGTGAGTCAGAACGGCGCTGCAATGTGCGCAGAAAAAGTGATATTCAAACAGAAGAGTATGAGAAATTAATAGAAAACCCGCGTCCTCGCCGATCGCGAATTAAAAAAAAAAAGTCGTTCCAAGATTCGTAAAATACGGGTGCAACTGCAGTTCATTCCGCACAAGTATTTGTCTAATTTGTCTATTTGTCTATTTGTCTAACCTCGACTATGCTAGAATCAAGAATGCCGCAAAATATGGATACATGGTTCAGGCATACGCAACATTCTTAGAGACGATTTCATGATTCAGGCATCCCGTTTTCAGGGTGCACGATGTAAGGGAGGTGGGGGTCCAAGGCGCATCCCCTTGTAATCTCATTAATTAGTCGGAGTCAATAGACGGCCCTCCCGGCCCTCCCGGCTCTGCCGGCTCTGCCCACAGAGTGCCCGATCAAGCCGGCGAACAGCGCCGCGTGCAGGGCTCGGATGCATCGACCTCTCGATCGACCAGGTGCGCCGTTGTGGGCGGATGCCACCCGGGAGCAGTAAGTGAACAGCGTGACGACGGAGGTCATGAGGACGGAATACAAGATGAGGCGTCGCCCCCATTAAGTTCGGCCGAATTTCGTCCTTCCCGTCCAACAGCGCACAACGGCCAGACACTGCCGAGCGCCTGCGAGGGTTGGCCAGCCCGCACGACACGCGTGCATGCAGATGGTGGCCTACCCAGCAGGGCGCCCTGTGTGCGGCGACAACCCCGTGGATGTCCTCAATAAAGGCTGGTCCCACTCGGCTCCGGAGTGGTCACATGATCAGCGACGGCTCCTCGTCCTGACGCCTCCGGCAGCGCCACACGCTCGGCTGGGCCGCAGTATATTATGAGAAATATTCACGCACGTTTCTCTTGTGAGATGAGGGCGGAATATTTTTGCGGCCGCTGAAACATGCCGACGACGGCCACTCCCCCCCCCCCTCTCTCTCTCCCCCCCCCCCCCCCCGCTCTTTCTCTCTCTCTCTCTCACTCTCTTTACTGCACCAAGTGTGGTTTTGTTGTTTCTTTTCTACGACGCTGCGCTTCTGGTATGTGAACATATGTAAACATATGTGAACATGTGAGAGTGTGTGTGTGTGTGTTCCGGGCCGCATAGCTCTGCACATCCACGGCACCCGTTGCATCCTCACGGAATGGCAGCGGGCGGCCACACACACCCTTGCGAGCAAGTGGGGGAGGGGGAGGCAGGGGGGGGGGGCGAAAGCACAAAACGTCGAATCTCTGTGGCTGCGCAGTGGCTGCGTTCCAGAACTCGGACACAAACACGATGATCGAGTTGCGGCACTACTGTCGCAGTAAGGGAGAGAGAGAGAGAGAGAGAGAGAGAGAGAGAGAGAGAGAGAGAGAGAGAGAGAGAGAGAGAGAGAGAGAGAGAGAGAGAGAGAGAGAGAGAGAAAGAGAAACGGGGGAGGGGGGTATTTGATTTGATTTATTCAGATTGCTATAAAGCCTCATTAGGGTTGCACCACTCATGAGGCACACACAAGTAAGATAGAGATGTGTGAGGAAGAGAGACATGTTTGTCACAATCCCTCCCCTCTGCTGGCCGCACTGGCCTGCACTGTACATTCACATGCCGGCAAGGGGTGTGTTTTCACCCTTGTATC
The DNA here is from genome assembly GCA_038380765.1 of Odontothrips loti. NCBI lineage: Eukaryota > Metazoa > Arthropoda > Insecta > Thysanoptera > Thripidae > Odontothrips > Odontothrips loti. The sequence goes on from CM076245.1 coordinate 19,752,776, forward strand.
CAAACCGCAGCGACCAAAAGGGGGAGGGGGTTGCTGTGCGCTGTGCGCGTGCATCTTGTCGTGTGGCTGTCGAACCGTGACCGTCCCGAGCCTGCGCCGCAGGCAGGCGCAGCCCGCAGCCCGCGGTGCCGACCCTTAGTCTTCCCGCCTGCTCAGCCTACGCTCCCGGCGCAACGAGTTCCTCAAAGCAGCCGCCAGCGCCAGTAACCATAGTGAAAATAAAACGGAGCGGGAAGATAAAAGGTAACCGAGGCGGCCGGGAGGACAACGCGTGCGACTGCGCCGAGGGGGCCGAGGGGGCCGAGGGGGCCAAGGGGACGGGCAGTGCGCTCCATATGATGATCCTGGAAAAGGGTGTGGACACGGACTGGACTGGACTGGACACAGGTTGGACACGGCGGCCCACAGAAGGGACTCGGGTTAAAGACTTCTCAGGAGAGGCGCGCGCTTCGCGGAGCCCGGTCAAAGGGGCTCTTGTCTTCCGCTGGCAAAGAGTTTTCCCAGATTGAATGAACGTCCGTCCAAGTACTTCTCCCCACACTTCGGCGCCCTCATCAAACTGACGCGAACAGGACCGGATCTGGCTGCTGCCCCGTCACGGGCACCACCTCCGCTACCCGGGCGGGTCCGTCCACGAGCTACGCCAGGTCTGAAAATCCGACTGATAGCGGATCAGGTCCATACCCTAACTAAATTGAAGAGCCCACAAAATGAAGAGTTTTAGGAATTTTTATCTGAAATTTTAGATGGGGCATCTACGGTCAATTTCACTAGGCTGGTTTTAATATCAGCGAAATCCCGCTTAATTTTTTTGCTATCTCGAGAACGGCTGCAGATAGAGCAAAAATAAACACAGATTTGGATCAGACTCAATTTGACCACCCCAGCACTTGCACGCTGATATTCCACATGAACCCAGAAAAATCTTCATGAAAGTTAAGCATGCGGATCCAGTTCTGAAGTTCCGATTCGATAGCGGATCCGGTTGAATGCAAATTTCGCGGAGCGGATCCGGTGTGCTAAGTGGATCCGCTAACGAAAGTGGATCCTCTTCATAGCGGATCCGCTCAGCAAACCGGATCCGCTCCGCGAAATTTACACCTTTCAACCGGATTTTCAGACCTGGGACGTACCGACAGCGCTGGAGGCGGCTGCCTGGTTAGGACGCCTTAGTGCCACGTGGTTTGTCATAGTGGTTCCTTGCGCTTGCCGCAGCCGGCCGAGGCCCCGGGTGTCCGGCAGTGTCCGGGCGCCTCCGTGCACCGCCGCAAGGCTGCGTGATGGGCTCCGACACACACACACACGCACACACGCACGGTGGACAGCCCGGCCAGGCGCCCCCGGCCCCGCCCCGGCCGGGCCGCCATCCGAGCTGGTTAATAACCTTAATGGCAATGTGACCGGCACGGAGTGTCCACCCCCGGGCCGGTAGGTGCGGCCATGGGTGCGGGCGTATAATAAAGTCGGCTGGTGCGCACGGAAAAGGTTCATTAGCTGATGCATTGCTGCCACCACGCTATTCAGTTATCCCCTTTCATGCCGCCCTAACCGGCGTCGTCCGCGTAATAACGTCGTTTGGATACCCGCTTGCCCGCACCCACCTGCCTGCTCCGCCTGACTGGCTGCTCTCTGTCCGCCCGCCCTCCTGACTGACTGACTCTGGCTGCGCAGCCTGACTGCTCGTGCCCCTGCCGTCGCCTCGGGCGGGTCGATTCCAAATCACGCTGTAATTGGCAATCAGCCATCTGTAGCGTGTGCCACTATTGTTGTGTGCCCCCGCGGCCCCCGCGGCTCCCGCGGCCCCCGCGGCCCCCGCGGCCCCCGCGGCCCCCGCGGCGCGCATTGTGGCCACATATTGCCAAAGACATACGGGGCCCAACTTCCCAACTCCTGCTTGAGGAATAATTTCTAGCTGGATGTTCATCTAGTTGTTCTGGACCAGTGTGTTAGCTCTGATATGAAAAGGGGGGGGGTATTCCTTGCACCCTAGAGTGCAACCTTGCACTGCTTAGATTAGCCAGAGCGCGTACCGCGAACTGGACTGGAAACAATTGCTGCTCCCATCACAAGCTTTCGAATTGCCGATCCGACGCCCTTGCCCTTCCCTGCTTCCCCCGCCCCTGCTTCACGAAGAGAATGCCCCTTCTTCCAGCTCGCTCGGGCTGCCAACAGTCTCCTTTACATGTGGAATGGCTCAAGAAATTCGACTTTCGCTGAAAATCGCTAACTTGTGACATTTAACGGGATTTTTTTGTCACACTTATAACACCTTTTACACCTATTACAGGGCTATTACAGGAATTACTGCAATATTACACCACTTACGCAGGTATTACATATTACCGAGCAATTACAGGCCTTACTGACCCTTCGACCGAACATAACGCGAGTGATTTCCCCCTTGGCTGTAACAGCTGTGGGGCTGTAATAATAACTTCTTGAATATTTTATTGATCAATTTACAATCAAGCGAGCGAACGACGCGAATTCTGAACCTCAAAGGACTAAAATTACAACTACGAAACACGTGACACAAAGTCGCCCACGATCGGCCCTTGGGCAGTCTAGTTATAAACGCATTGGTTTTGTTGCGCGTCGTATTGATCCATTGAGGAGGAGTAGAAGTAAGGTGGTGCGTCGCAGTCGCACGCGCGGTCCGCTGTAGGCCGGCCGGAGGTAGCCCCAAGAGTACCGCAGGTAGTCCGGGTTGACTGACCTCACCCCGGCGGGTGAATTCGATCCTCATCTCTCATTCGGAGTGCAGGCGGGAGAGCCTCCTCCCCCCCCCCCCCATCCTTCCCTTTTTTGCTCCATGCAATCAAAAAATGTGGGTCAGTGATGTGCATATGTGTCCTCTGAGCGGCCCTGTGTTCTACGAAACCATCGTATCTGATCAATTTTTGCTTGAATAATTGAATAATGTGTGTGTGTGTGTGATATCTCTTTTTTCTCACGCTTCCTCACGTGATAGCACTTTGTGAATTTTGTGCAAATTATCCCTCTGCAATCGCGTAGCATTTCTGCGAACTTTTTCGAGATATGTAATTTGATTCCAAGTTTTCATCACGGGATGGTTTTCTCCGTCCTTGTCTGACAAGCGTGTGATACGGCCCTGATCTCTTATCGTCTTCACGAGGTGGACGGTGCAGACAAAACATTTTTGGGCCAGTGGGGTAAGGGCTTCGCCTTCGCTCAGCCAATTATCTTTATATTATTGTTTAGGCCTATTGGCAGCGCAGAGCAGATGCGAGTCTCGCACTAGAAACGCGAACATAAATGGACAATATTCGTGAAAGGACTAGAAAACAGAGAGGACAAGCAGAGGTGCACTCCGCCGAACCAACGTCAGTCGCCCTATTCCAATGCCTTATTTACATACCAGAGAAACAGCACAGGTAAAAATAATTTAAAGTCGCATTAGCAGGCAGAGCACTTTCAGACTCGCCGCGTCAGGGCAGCCCTCCCCCTTCCTCCCCTCGCCGATTTCTATGAATTGCTGTTTCATTTAAATTATTCTCGCAAAGAGAGCGCGCGCTGTCCACTTTATGGTGGGGTTGGGGTGGACGGAAAGTGGCCGGGATTTAGCCCCCCCCCCCCACCCCTCTCCTCCCCCAACCCCCTCTCATCCCGTGGAACAGGAAGGCTGCTTTTCGAATAGCGCCCTACAAAAGGAAATGGTAGTTTGAGTGGAGGAATAAATTTGGAGCGAGTGAAAGAGAAATCACTTTTCAAGAGCACCAAAATGAGAATTCCGCAACTCGCGGTGAATCGAGAGGCCAAAGGTACGGGCGGCTGAAAAAAAAATCATGGGATCAGCTCCTGGGGGGAATGGAAAAGGGGGAGAGATACCTTGGTGTCCCTTTCACTTACCGCTAACCATAACAGTCCGGGGAGGGGGAAAGAAATTGCGAACCGATTTTAGTCGGGCAAAGCTTTGCTAGCTCCGCTGGCTATATCAGCGTGGGTCGGACCGCACAAAGGCTGCTCGGAGGGGCGAGAAGACGGAGGCGGCGGCCCTTGTGTATACACGGACGCTATCGGAAACAAAGGATGCCCAGCTGCCCCCCCCCCCTCTCCTACAGATTCTTGCAAATACAAACCACACGCAGCCTGGCTACCCCGGGGTCACCACAGTCCGACCTTGTCCACTGTACAGTCTGTCCCACGCGGAAGTCGTGTTTCCAGTGAGCTTCTGACCACAAGTTAAGCACTCTTGCCGCCATTCATGCAGCGGCTAATACGTCTGGATTTCAAATTAAATGTTGAATCTGAGTTGGGGGTCAGAGGCTTGAGAGGCAGGCGGTCGGCCGACAACTCCTTTGCGCACCAAGTACTTCCTTCCAGTCCGGTCGCTTTACAATAAATGCGGCGGTTTTGATTTGCTTTGATGCTCACCATTATTTACTGAATTCGCGCAACAAAGTGGCCAGCCGCAGAGAGCCCAGGGGATTAGAGTGAGGGACGGAGGGACGGAGCGGAGAGGCTGAGGAGAAGGGCTGCGGCTGAATTTATCGTCGACGTCGTTTCTTATTGGTCGGGGGAATCCACAAATTAGAGGGCGACGGCCCACTGCCCACGAGGCGGAATTGCTTTTCTGCCACGTGCTTTCACTACTAGATCGGCGTCCAAACTAAGTACTTCAGACGCGCTGTTTATGCTCCTTCAAATTTTTACTACCATGGTTGTCGAATATAGGAGCCGTTCATTCTTCACCTATTTATTTTTTTCCCCACATTTTTTTCTGATGTTTTCTGCCGATGGCTGAATGTATGTGATGTACTGATTTTACAGCTGACCAAATAAAACTGAAACTTTATTTTCTGATTTTTTTTGCTGCGTGTGTTATCCCTCGGCTAAAGCGGTTTACAAAATACCCCGTCCCGGCCGGCTTCGAGCCCGGGAAGGAGGTTTGCCGTGAGACTTCTCTAGAGAGTTGGCACTTTGTAATGCCCTTTTGAAACCGCCCTTCAAAGCGAAATCATATTAAATGATGACAACTTACTGAGGTCTTATTTGCCCTTGTCTCATCTCCTACCTGGAGAAAAGAACGAAAGTCTGTTATACCTCGGACTCCCTCCAGCGGGCAGACTCGCTTTCAGTCAGCGCTCTCTCTTGCGTGGTGATAATAACGTTGCCGACAAGAAGGCACGGTGGGGTCATGGGTACGGATACAGCTATGCCAGTCGGGGATGGACAAAGTGGACAACAATGAAAGCCTGGAGCAAAAAATGCTTTGGGACTCTCTTTCCCCGAGAACAAAACAATGTCGGGCACAGATGGAATGAATTTCGCAGAATTGGCTTCGCGCGAAGTTAGCAGCACCTTCCGCTGTCACCGCTCCGCTCCCAAGGGGCGCCGCGCCGGTAGGGGAGGTGTAACGGCTGTAGCGGGTACGTGAGAGAGGACGTGATGGGGAAAGTTCACTTCTCTCAACACGTTTCGCCGGCGTACCGATGAATTACCCCCATCCCCTAACGCCCACCAGTGCCAAATGCAATTGCCCACAAGGTTCAATACGCGTCGGGCCTAGAACGCAAAACGTTTCATCGCTTTTCTCGCTCCTATGTTGTTTTCAAAATAAACGTCATTGACGAAACCAACGAAACTATTTATTTTTCCTTTCCTCGATACCCTTCTGCTCTTTCGGCGGATTTTTCCATCCTACAGGGACCTTCGATTTCCTCTGCGATTTTTGTTGACCCCAGCCATGCCTGACCATGTTCATGGACTAGGCTCTCTCTCTCTCTCTCTCTCTCTCTCTCTCTCTCTCTCTCTCTCTCTCTCTCTCTCTCTCTCTCTCTCTCTCTCTCTCTCTCTCTCTCTCTCTCTCTCTCTCTCTCTCTCTCTCTCGCCTGCCCTTCATTCATTTCGCTGGCTCTAGCTCCCCTTCCCCCCTCTCTCTCTTTCTGCCTCTTCACCGCACAGCGCGGGCCAGCACTAACTCCCAGCTAACTCGCACAAGTGGGCTTGCCGCAGCAGCAAACGTCTCAGGGCCCCCCTCCCGAGCACACGACTGCAGCACTTCTCTGGTGACTGGAGACTGCAGCAGGTCCTGCCCTGACGACGCATCCTTTCGGCACATACACGACGTACATCCGTAATTTTTCTGCGTCTGTACTGTATATACTCACGCACAGCTCCACTATAGGCCTCGTCACAGAAAGAGTCAAATTTGACCCCCCCCCCCCCCCCAAAAAAAAAAAAGAAGAAAAAAGAGACACGATCCGAAGAGGCGTCAGCGCGCGGCCCTTTTGCTGCCCTCAGCCCTTTGGTGCTGGGCAACACGGCCCTCATTTTGCTCTCTTTCTCTGAAGCGTCCGCTTAATCTAATTTCGTCCCTGCCCCCCCCCCTTTCTCTCTCTCTCTCTCTCTCTCTCTCTCTCTCTCTCTCTCTCTCTCTCTCTCTCTCTCTCTCTCTCTCTCTCTCTCTCTCTCTCTCTCTCTCTCTCTCTCTCTCTCTCTCTCTGCAACCTCTCATCTTTGGCTGGCTGGCTGGGTCTTAGCAAGTCGCTGCTCAGAGTGCTGGGGGTCTGCGGAGGGCTCGGAGGAACAGTTCCGTGGCCAGCGCACATTGGTCTCCCGCTCCGCAGGCTCTGCTACCCGAGGGAGTCTTGTTTTGAATATCATGACCTGACTACTACTATTACGCGATATTACGCCGAGCCAAAACGGTCAACGCCCAAATTGTTCGGGAAAGTACTTTGTATATTCGATAATTTTGAGAAATTTCTATCAAGTGTTATGTCTCGCGCCTGTATGTGACCCGCGACTAATACCTCGCAGCCGCTCTGCCATATGGCGCCCGTCAGGGTAGGCAACCAGCGGGGACACGGACACTGCCTGCCGGGCGGCACGTGAATTTCTATTTTTCCCGCAGCAACGCACACTCGGGGGGGGGGGGTGTTTGGTTCTCGTCACACCGCGGTGCGGTGCGGTGCGGTGCGGTGCGGTGCGGTGCGGTGCGGTGCGGTGCGGTGCGGTGCGGTGCGGGCGGCGTGCGGTTGTCCGTCCTCGGAGCGGAGCGCCGCTGCGGGACCGGGCCGGGGCAGCCACCAACCACGGCCCGCGCCTTTACAAACACGGTGAGGTGTTGACGCAAGGCAGCGGCCAGCGGCCAGCGGTCAGCGGCTAGCGGCCGGCGCGGCCAGGGGTCCACTGGCTAGGCCGCGGGCTGTTGCCGGATGGCACTCATGAAGGCCCTTACATCAACCAAACAGCCAGCGTGCTGTACCCCAATAGAGGTTTCCAATGAGACTTGGAAACGGAAGCTGAAGAACAGAAACACTGCCAGACCGGAAACTCTTGATTAAGGCATGTATAATAAACTTGAATGGCGTTTTGAGTGGATTTGGAGGTTGTCTGCCATATTTGGCGCCGATCTTTGTGCATCAGAATTTCTCATACTTGCTCTTGAGAGCTTCCGGGCGAGTTTTTTTTATTGTTCTTCAGCCTCCGCTACTGAGCCTCGTTAGAAACCTCTATTGTTTGCTGTCTGTTTTTGCGACGACATGGATTTTTTTCCCCTCTTTTTTTTCGGTTGTCCATGAAAGTTATAAAAACGATTTGTTTCCCCCGATGCCGCCGCTTCCCTTTGTGCGTGCGCGCCTCGCGTAACCAGAAGCGAGTTTCCAAAATATCTCATTTCGGGGACAGAGGGCGTTGTGGGGGGCGGCGAGGCCCGCTGCCGTGATGGCATACGTACTGCTGCACGGCTCCGCCCCACGCCGCCCCGGTTTGGTCCCGGGCTGTTTTCAAACGAGAAGAAAACAATGCATGGACCTTGGCGCGGACACATACATTATTTATACACACGGAGAAAGGAGGTCGGTCGCGAGCCGCGCGGTGAGAGCGATGTGCGACCCAGCGCAGCAAGGGCAGCAAGCGGCAGCAAGGGAAAGGGAAGTCACCATGGCGCCATGGCATTACAGACATTTCGTGCAGCATACACGAAATATCTGTAATGACCCCCCCCCCCTCCTCTCTCTCTCTCTCTCTCTCTCTCTCTCTCTCTCTCTCTCTTTTTTTTTCTCACTCTCCCTCTCTCTCTCTCTCTCTCTCTCTCTCTCTCTCTCTCTCTCTCTCTCTCTCTCTCTGTAAAATTTTATTTAACTGAGACCTCACCAGTGACGTATCTTTGTATTTTGTCTATAACTGCACTGCTGTTCAATGGCAAATAAATTTCAAATTTCAAATTTTAAACTTAAAATTTCACACTTCAAATATCAAACTTCACAAAAGAAAATAAAAAAAATTCCATTTTTTTTTTGCCGTTGCGTATGATTTGAGCACCGCGGCTGCCTCGCGGACGGGACGTGTTGTGTACAGCTGCCAATCAGATCGGCCGGCCCGGTCCCAGGGCGGGTGAATGGAGTGCGCCGTAGCGCCGCGCGCGAAGCGAAAGGTGGGGAAGCCTGCGGCCGGCAGACACAAACAAATAAGCGTGCGGCCGTCGATGAGGTCTGCTGAATCCGCCGCGAGAGTGGCGGAACGCCTGGGGCTGAGGGCTGAGGCGTGCCGGGCGAGGCCGTGTGTCCCGGCGGGGCGTCGCGACCGTGACCTTTGGCCCCCGCGCCGCCCTTGCTCATGCTGGTCACACGTCGGGTCGGCGGCACTAAGACCCCCGCGGCGCTCACTTTGCATTCAACAGCGACCGGCTCGCGGCTGCCGATGCTGCATTCCAAAGATTCTGTGCTGCATTCCGGGGCGGCTGCTGCGGCGGCCCATTAAGCCTCACAGCCCCCGGGGTCTAGGGGGCCTACACCCGACCAACAGACCGCGGCATTTAGAAGCGCCTGGCATCGATTGAGTCGCCATTTCCAAATCCGTTGACATTTGCCTCGATATTGTTTCGACAGTCTATTTCTCAGTCGGCCGCGCTGGCCGAGCGGGCGGGCGGGCGGCGGGCGGCGGCACCCCATTAGCATGGCACTGATGAGGGATTTCTGGGTCCCGGAGCCCCGTCCCGGGACTGGGGGTCAGGAAGCGGCAGTAAAAACAAGCAGAGACAGCATGCACCCCCATGGGGACCGAGGGGACCGAGGGGAACACCGCAGTGGGCTTCGGGGTGGGGACCGGCGGGGTGGGGCCGCCAGATGAGTCAGCGGGGTGTTGCCCCGGTGCTGGCCCCCGTTGATGACGGTGGGCTTACCCCTTCGGCACCACCCTCGTTGAGGTCAAGGGTTGGAACTAATTACAGAGATAGTCTCCGGGAATTTCTCCTCCACAATATCCTCAATCATTTTCTCAGTCATTTTCCGTGGCGCACAAATAAACTAAGTGTGACGAACTCATTATTTTTTACACGGCAGCGCCCCTTGTCGCTGCTCACACGGCGCCGTCGGAGTATCGGCGGCGGTCTCTGTACCCGCGGCCCCCGCGGCCCCCGCAGCCCCCGCGGCCCCCGCAGCCCCCGAGGCCCCCTGCCGCCCCCGCGGCCTCCGCAGCCCCCGCGGCCCCCGCAGCCCCCGAGGCCCCCGGCCGCCCCCGCGGATGCCAAGCGGATGCAGCGGCGCATGCCAGCGCGGCCTAAACCTCGCTGCCTTCTTATTTTTCGTGCGCGCCGCGCTGCTTTCATACCGAGTTTGGCATGAGAGCACCACCGCTGCCTGCTGGGGACGAGGCGAGCCGCCGGCCCCACACACACACATACACACACACCCACACCCACACACGCGCGCACACCCACACATCCACACACACACACACAGAAAACTCGCCTATCGCTATGAAGCGGAATCGCTAAACACACACACACACACACACACACACACACACAAGGCTGCTAGTAGCGGTTGCAGGCTCACAGACACACAGGTTCGGCCAGACAGTCCGGCCCGGCCCGGAGCCCTGCCCCGCAGCAGGATCAAGGCTAATGCGCCGAGTGCAGAGCAGAGGGGAGGGTCTGCATGGGGCTCCTGCCGGCCCCGGCTGCCCCACGGGAATGCGAGCCGGGTGGGCGCCACAGAGTGCAGCAGGGCCAGGGCCGGCCAGGGCCGTGCGCGCCGCTATCGCGATGAGAGAACCGTGCAGGAATGTTGTCACCGCTTGTTATTACAGGCTGCAGCCGGGCCTCAAGTTAAAAGTAAAACTCCCGACTGGCTGCTCTGTCGCTGTGAGTCTTCTCTCCCTGCGGCTCTGTTGCTGCTGCTCCGCAGCAGTACCGCTCGGCTCGGCTACCAGGGCGGGCAGCAGCCTGCCTCCTGGCTCCTGGCTATGACCGGCCTGACCCGGCCACACACGCGCAGACACATCAACGAAAAGCCACTCTAAAAGTGGCCTTCGGCCGACGTCGTCGCCATCCCCGCCCGCCCGACCACTCTGCTGGCATAACCCCCGCGGCACGGGGGCCGTCCGAGCATCACGTGGCCTCCAGGCAGCCCGCAGCCCGGCAGCCAGGCAGCCAGGCAGCCAGGCAGCCAGGCAGCCCGGCCCGTGCTCGAGACACAGCCGACGCATAGGTATGTCGCCGCACACGGCCGTGAGCCGTGCCCAGGTAAAACGGATTTTTATAAAGTTGTATAAAAGTTTTATAAATGTTTATAACGCTCTTCATAACCTTTTATAAAAGTTTTCTATGTTTGTATACAGGTAGCTTTATATTGGTTTATACATGCATGTATACTTGTATAAATGCCTGTATGTAATTGTATACATGTGGCTGTATACGGTCTTATAAAGGCCTGTATATAGTTGTGTATGGTCTTATGCAGTTGTATACATCTTTATAATTATGTATATAAGGTCAACACATTGTATACAAGTCTATATTTGATTTTATACAACAACCTTTATATATTTCTATAAAGGCTCTTATAAATATTTATACAGTTTATATAAAATCATATAAATGTGTATATGCCTGTCCTCATAAAAATATATAAAATTTGTATAAAGCCTTGTATAAATATTTATAAAAATTTGATACAGTTTTATAAAGATCCGTTTTATCTGGGTGACGCAACGTAGCTTACGGAGGCTCCTCCGACACATAGCTTGGCACTACCCCCGGATCGTCGCAAGATGGAGAAGAAGACGGCGGGATGAGGACGGCCCCGTGCCGAAGGACACGGAAAAGAACTCTTTCGGCGAAGACGACGGGCGGGTCGGGGCGAGACCAACAGAACCCGGAAAACTGCAAGACTGACAAAGATGGCAAACAGGGCGCGACTTCGGGGGGACAAACAGTCCGGAGGCGTGCCTCCCTGCTGAAGGACAAACCTATATACTGCCGCTGGTCTGAAGTGAAAAGAAACGGAAAGGTAGAGGGGGGGGGGAATTAAAGGGACACCCTTACGGCGGCGCTGGTGCCGGAGCCCATGTACCCCTGGCCACAAATATACGTCAGAGGAAATTGAAATTAAGAGAGGAGGGGGGGGGGGGGGTAATGTCGTATTCGGAGGTTGCTGTGGTGGCGGCGGTGAGCGGGGCTATCAGTGTTCGGCTGCTGTATTCATTTCACATCGCTCACCTCCTCCGCCCCGACGGTCCCGAGAGGCCGGGGCCTGCCGGGGTCTGCGGTGGGTGGAGGGTGGAGGGTGGAGGGGTGGATAGAGTGACCATTGGCGCAATGCGCTCCGCTTCGTGATTGCAATCTCCAGCAGTCCGCTCCCAGTCACGTTCGGGTGTCCCTCAATTTTTCAAGTCCAAGGTTGCGTCGTAAAATACGGTGGCCAGCGCGGAGATATTCAGAGATTGAAAGACAAGCGGGCCCGAATAAATGAGGAGAGGACCCGGCTAGAGTGCTTTCTGAATCACTGGACGCACTCGGCGGGGTTTGCGAGAGAGAGAGAGAGAGAGAAATACGTGTCACGGATTCGGCGACTTTCTAAAGAAGTTTTTTTTAAACTTCGCCGAAGAACGCAGATCTTTCAATAAGCTTGCCGCCACCGAACAGGGAGGTTTTTTTTACTGTTTTTTTTTTCGTCGTGTAACTTACACCCATATCTAGGAAACTTATACCAACGTAAACTTCTCTCGTACAGATGTTCGTCCTCTCGGTCCCTTCCGGCTCTCCCAGGCACCCCGGTCAGCGTAGCGCAGCGGGCATCCCGGCCACCGCCAGTCTGCTCCCAGAAGACTTTAAAATTAATTAAAACAGGAGAGAATCAATTACTTGGGCAACGATTTGTGCGCTAAGCAGGAAAATCCAGGCAACCCAGGAAAGGTATATAATTGGGTACCATCTGCTTCGTTTACATTAATTTTAAAATCTGTTCCTCGGGAAGAGGGAGGGGCGAGAGGAAGCCTGTTGCCACAAGCTCCCATTCCCAAGTACCAACATCCAGGCCCCCGGGCTCAGTCGTCTGATTTTATTGGACTGCTCCATGTTGCTAATGTTGTGGCGCCGTGTGTCTTTCGTTTTTTTTAATCATTTTATCATATCGGCTTTTCCTGGCCTTGACACTCACAAGCTTTTCTGCGACCCATTCAAACCACGAGCTATCGCTGAGCTGAAAAAGTTACACCTATCATTTGTAAATGGGAACTAACCGAATCGTAAATCTGTTTCCCGCCGCCAACCAGCGCCTAGCCTTCCTCCCAGAGGCGCCATGAGAAGCACTCGGTACACTGGACAAATAACAAGTGGCACGTAACTGCACGGGGCTGTACAGAGAGGAAGAAACGCCGTATTCGAGAGCTAGGGGAAAGGGGGGGGGGCAGCGTGACTAATTTATTACCTGCGCTATTCGTCGCTGACAGACCCACTCAACACCCATCCATTCGAAGTCCTTCAACTCCCTACAGCACGAAAGAGGAAGAGGGAGGGGGGGGGGGGGGCGGGGCAGAGAGCAGTTCCTCCCGTGCTTCCCGAAACGCTTGTCCACCACCTGTCCGAGTGACACGTTTATCCCACTGGAAGCCATATTGCAATTACACTTGTGTAAGGTAGTCACCGTGAAGGGCAAAAAAAATGAGAAGACGATATATATGGCGTGCCCTTGGCACAAAAAGGAGGGGAGCTTGAGGACATATACCTCACGGGAGGTTTCACATTTTGTATAAAATGAAGGTGCCCAAAACATATAAGAACGGTTTATTGGACAGCGTCTGCCACTGTCGCCGCGCCCCCTTGGGCCCCTGGGGAGGTCATACGCTGATGGACACACGCAGGCAGCCTTCTCAGGCCGGGGATTCAATATATGCCATTTTATCTCGATTCCTTGTTTCGTTTCGCTCTATTTTCTTCGGCCCGTACAAGTGGGATCCGCCTCGTGAGTCATATGGCGCGCACATTCCGACAAGGTGGCTGACAGCGCGGGTGCGGCACGTGCGGCACCTTATCTCCATATCGGACAAAAGCACGCCAAGCGTGTCAGCCAACTTTTCCTTTTCCTATAGAACGCGGCGGGTCCGTCGCGGCCCCCGGCCATTATTCGCCCCTCCGCCCCCCCCCCCCCCCCCTCCATCTCTCCACGCCTCCGCCACCGCGCCTTCTTCAGTCTGATTGCAACGGATCATCTCCTTCTGCTGTTCTTTCTTCGGAGCGAGCGGGGGAAAGCCGCAGAAGTAGAAAATAAGGAACAGAGAAAAATTGAAACTTTGGGTGAAGCGAGGAAAGGGGCTGTCCCTTCACCTTCCGACACCACCCCGCAGCTCTGGTCTCAGCACACATAGCGCCTGATGGGTAGGCAAACCCGACCTCTGCACGCACGCGTGTCGTGCGGGCTGGCCTATGCTGCCGTTCGCAGGCGCTCGCCGAGTCCAGCTGAGGAGCTGCTGCTGCTGCACGTCCAGTGGCCCAGCGGCGGGTACCCTCAGCCACGAGTGCCTGCCCCCTCCCCTCCCCTCCCCGCCAAGGCCAAGAGCAGTGCTCAGAGCTCACGACCCACGACCGGCACATTAATCACTGATGGTGCCGCCGGCATGCCAGGCGTAGCAGAAGGGCGGAGGAGGCTGCAACGGCACGTCCTCAGCCACAGCCAACTAGCCGCAGCCCGCAGCGGCGCCATCAGGGAAAAAAATCTCGGTGGAAGCGAGAGATCATCGTGTACATGTGCCGTAAACGGGGGACGCTTGTGCGCGAAATAGAACGTAAAAGATGGGTTCGGTTCCCCGAAAGGGGGGGGGGGGGGGGTGACTACAACCCCGACGGTCTGTCCTCACCGCCCCGCCACCCGAACGAAACACAAGACGCCGCCCTGGCCGTGCCGGAACGACAAGCGGATTAGTGGCCGTAAACTTACAATGGCGCATCGGCGCTGAGGAAACACAGTTAAAGGGCAAAGCTCTCTGCAACCCCGCGACCGGAGACATGCTGGGAGGGCCTTGCGTGCCGGCGGAAGGGCTCGCGGGCTTCAATTCTTCTCGCCTGCGCCGTATGGGACATGCGGGGGCACTCTGTGGAGGGGCGGGGGGGGGGGGGGGGGGGGCAGGAGTGGGGCGCTGCGCACCCTTTGACAGACGATGTGCGCGCGAGAGGTGAAAGAGATGGGGATATTGGCCACTTCAAAGCAACTTGTTGGTTCGCTCCTGCCTCATCTTTGCGAACCGGCCGGGATAGATTGTGGGGCGGGGACCAGAGGTAGGGGCGGGGTGGGGAGGGGTGTTTCTCCTTGGCGAAACCGGCGCGAACACTTCAACTTATTTGGAGCACCCCTCGACACTTACGCCAGTCTATGTGTGTGTGAGAGAGAGAGAGAGAGAGAGAGAGAGAGAGAGAGAGAGAGAGAGAGAGAGAGAGAGAGAGACAGACAGAGAGAGAGAAAGACAGAGAGAGAGAGAGAGAGAGAGAGAGAGAGAGAAGAGAGAGAGAGAGAGAGAGAGAGAGAGAGAGAGAGAGAGAGAGAGAGAGAGAGAGAGAGAGAGAGAGAGAGAGAGAGCCTTGCGTGTGTGTGTGTGCGTGTATGCATGCTTACGGGTGTGCGGTGGACGTACAAATAACCGAGGGGAACAGGAACGTGTGGTGTCGGGGGAACGCAGCTCGGTGGGGGGAGGGGGGGGGCGGGGTGAGGTTGCCGACGGAAGGACGAAGCCTCGGCCTCGAGGCCCGGCTAGCGTTGGCTAGCAGTGGCTACCGCTGGCTTTACTTTCGGACCCATCCGGGCCGCACCAGCCGTTTGGCATCGGCAGGGGAGGGAGAGCAGCCCCCGGCCGCCCCCGGCCGCCCCCGGCCGCCCCTCACCCGGCTGCTGGCCCGGGCCCATGAGCCTATGGCCAGGCCCACGGCCGACCCCACGGGCCCCACAGGCCTCACGAGTCCATGGGCTTGTCATGCGGCAACTCATGACAACAGTCCGGTCTTATTGTGTGTGTCACGGCGTGCCATGAGCGTGCCAACAGGCGTGCCATGAGCGTGCTAACGAGCGTGCAACCCTTGTCATAACACTGTCGTGGTCGTGACTGCAGGCCAGCGGTGAGCCCGTGCGTGGGTGAGCCCGTGCGTGGGTATGTGTGTGTGTGTGTGTGTGTGTGTGTGTGTGTGTGTGTGTGTGTGTGTGTGTGTGTGTGTGTGTGTGTCGTGGCCGTGGCCGTGGGTAAGTTTGTACCGGTTTGCATCAAAGCAGACACGGCCTCCTCCGTTTCCGAAGCAAGGTAGGGTGAAAGCAGTGTTGTGTAGCCTGCGGAGAGGGAGCCGAGCTCGTGCTTCGTGGGCCCTATGTACATATGTGTGTTTTGGTTGGGCTGAAATTTAGGATCTGACATGTCGGGCGTGCGGTGTAAATTTCAGATTTCACATCACGTCGGTGAATAGAAAAATATTTTCTTCTTTTGCTCTCTTGACTTGAGAATGTGAGTGGCCGTTGAAAACCGCAGTTCGCAAATTCGGCTGCAGATGTGCACGACGTATTTCATTTGGGACAGTCGTCGCAGGCGCTGGTGGACGTCTGAATTTGCTGTTGCAATTTAGTTCCCGTGGGCCTCAATGGTGGCACGGCAAAGAGCTGTGTGGCAGATTTGACCCCCTTTCAGCCGCACTCGGCACATGGAGGGGCAGCTGTCAGCGATAAATTCTTCATCTCATTTGAGCGGGTTGGGCCCCACATTCATAAAGCGGGCAATGCGATGTAATCAAGGCTAGGACTGGCCGGCCATGCGAGACGCGTCCACTCGGAAGGCATAAATGAAGGGCCTTGTGCAAACATCCCTTTTACAAACGGCCTCCCCGCTCCGGTGAAAAGGCAAGGCACGTCGTCTCATATTCTAATACTGCGACCGACACCCGGCATGAGTACACCTTGTGAGCTCGGCGCGCTGCCTGCCCTGTGCAAGCGGTGGATTGGTGACCACACTTCACGGCGCGCAACCACAATACTTTGGGATTCTTTTTCCTGCCTCTGATAGTTTCGGTTGAATTGGTGGTAGTTAGTTTTCCTGTATGTTGCTTAGCCCCCCACCCTCACAGTCTGTTTCTTATCACGTCCTTCCGCACGAACGCATAGACATCACAAAACACTCTCCGTCTAATCGCTTCTCAACTAGACCGTAAAAGTGCCGAAAAAGGTCTCTGTGTATGCGTAGCGATATGTCTAAGCAACAACTTTCTAAAAGACAAGGCAGGGGGAAGTGGGGGAGGAGGTTTCCGTCACAAAACGACTGTTGGTGGGCACTTTCGCTGCTGCCACAAACCAACCACATACCGCAACACAATTATTTTCCCATTTTCATGTGTCTGCGGCCTGCGTGTGTTTGCGGGGGCTTCGGCCATTCCTTTTTGTGTGCTGTCAAGCGTCATATGTGGGCGCGCGGACATGCGTGCTATCGGCCCCGACATCATTGTCATCACGATGGACGCCGAGTGGCCGCAGGGCCGAGCGTCGTCCGGGGCCGGGGGGCGTCGGGGACCTGGGGGCGTCCGGGACCGGGGGTGTCGGGGAGCAGGGAGCGTCCGAGGCCGGGGACGTCGGGGACCTGGGACCACGGTGCGGTAGCGGGCAACTGACATTCGCCAAACGTTTACTGCGCGGCGGCCTGCCTAGCTGGCAAGTGGCGGATTTGTTTCTCGCTCTCTGACGCTCTGAATACTGGGGAGCTTAAAAAAGATCGTATTTTGATCTGTTTCAACGCGGGGATTGTGGGTCTTATCTGTGGGCGCGTTTGTTCTCAAGCTAGGCTCCGACTTTTGTTCGTACAACTTTGTCAGTTTTATTCGCGGGCAGCTAGAAGGAAACGGGAAAGGAGAGGGGGGGAGGAGGTAAAGATTACACGGCGCGGAACCGAGCTAGGTAAGCTAGTGGAGCCGGGACTGCGACATTGGGGGAATAAATGAAGGTGCAGCGCAACGCACTTAAGAACCTCCATTGTGGCGTTTGGTTAAGTAAGTAGACCGTCAAGATATAATGAAGCCGTTGGAGACCGCGTCTCAAACAATGCCGCACTATGTCTTCTCTCGGAGTCACACACAAACATACCCCGTAAAAAACGTCTTCTCTTTTTGTTTCAAGGACCTGCTTTACGCAGAGGGAGTAATGGATTCGACAACTTCGTGTAATGGATCGCAGTCAGACCCCCCGCGATCGCACTGATAAGACAACAGTCATCTTCCGCGCAGCCCGACGGCCCCTCCCCCCGACGATTTTTTCCGTCCTTCTCCGGCGCCACTTCCACTTCAGCCCGTCACGTACCCATTAAACGCATTATACGTCTTCTTCACCTTCTCTTTCCCTCCTCCCCATCCGCAACACACCTTTTTTTCACCCCACCTTGTTTCTTCGTCTTTCGCCAACCTCTTTCGCGCGAACGTCATCAGACAACGGCGGGGCGGTCCTGGGAGGGGCGGGATGCATGACCCCATTCTAGTCAAGGGGTCCCTCACTCGCCTTTGGAGCGTGCGAAAGATTAAATTGTAAATTATTTCAAAAGATTTCATAGATTTCATAGGATGATTACATATGATTTCAAAGATCACTTTCGATTACAAAGATTAAATGTGATTACATGAAATCACGATATTGCAATCATCAGCAGATTATGCGATTACGAAATTGCCGAATATGAGATTACATGCATGAGATTACACCGATTACGGAAGATTACAAAGATTACACGAAATCACTGAGATTCCACTTCGCCAGAATCATCATTATAATGCCCTTTGTAATCGACTGTTATTAGTCTCCTCATGTAGCAGTGTTGCGGTCCAGCAGCGTTCGCGAGCACACCAGACGAACCAGCTGCGATGAATCCTTGGTATCGGGGACACTTTCTTCAGCAACAGGTGTGTAGCGGGCTGGATTCAATTCCACGTACGCCGCTCACATGCAGGAGGAGGAGGAGGAGGAGGAGGAGGAGGAGAGAGAGAGAAACAGAGAGAGAGAGAAAGAAAGAAAGAGAGTGATATATATATATATATATATATATATATATATATATATATATATATATATATATATATATATATATATATATATATATATATATATATATATATATATATATATATATATATATGTGTGGTTGTGTATACGTGCGGCCTGTGTGTCATTCCGAGAGAAAAGGTACGGTGGTGCTAAATCTCCGTGCAGCACGCTATATCCCCTCACACAGACACACACACACACACACACGCACGGGGGCTGCAGTGCGAGCGGTGACGAATGAAAACAGTTCTCCCCGGGGATTAAGACCATGTAAAGACTCGCGCGCGGTACCCTTTCCGGCCTCCGGCTCCCTCGCCTCCGGGCCCTGACCTCCGGGCCCTGACCTCCGGGCCCTGACCTCCGGGCCCCTGGTATCCGACGCCGACAGCCTCGGGACCGCGGCCTGCGGAAGTCCCCCGGGGACTCCGGCCGCACGTCGAGGGGAAAACATAAAATATCGCGGACACGGCCTCGGACACGGCCAACCTGACGAGTCACAAGGGGGCCGCTGGAGCCGCTGGAGCCGCCGGAGCCGCTATGCCGCGCGTACCGGAGGACGGTTCGGCCCCGCGGTCACCACATTCAGGACTTGGGGCCGCAGCGCAGCTGGCTCCGGCTCTATGCACTCGGTGGCCAGTTAATTAATTCGTTCATTCAGCTTTGCCGTGCCAGCCGTAGCACTCTGCTGTGTGTCTACTGACCTTCTTATACATTGTGTGTGCGCGCACGAGGCACCCCCGGCACCGCCAGCACTGACATGCTGCATATACGGCCGTGCCGCTCGGCTCCGCACTCGCTCTTTACCGCGCAAATTACATCAGAGCAACTCCACCGACCGCAGCGCGCATGCACAGCAAACCTTACTTTCTTCATATCGTCCCCACCCCGGCCCCCGCACCCACGCTCCAGTTCCAGAGGTCGTCTCCAGCCGCCGCCGCGGGGCGGCGCAGCGCTCACGGAGCTGGAGAGGGAGAGAGGGATGAGAGATGAACGCGTGGGAGTGAGTGCAGCGCTACACTGGCCGTGGATGCGAAAATGTGAAAATGTTCAGAGGCATTTTGGCTTTCCAGTAGGTATTCTTGAGAAAGAGGCAGAGGCGGGCGTCGCGACTACGGTGAGACGAGCACCTCGCCGAATGAATTTCAACCAACGAGGGTGGCGTTGAGGGGGAGGGGATGGGTCTCAAAGCAAATAAGGAGCTGGCAGAGGCCTTATTCACCCCACGTCCCTTCACCCCCTCCCCCTCTCTTTCTCTCTCTCTCTCTCTCTCTCTCTCTCTCTCTCTCTCTCTCTCTCTCTCTCTCTCTCTCTCTCTCTCTCTCTCCCGCTGGCCACTACGACCGCTTTAACCTTTGAGAGCAAGAGAGAAGGCGATAGCGGCCTGGCGGGGCGCGGCATGTATTACACAGACGCGCACGCTGCTTGCCAAACAAACATAGGCCTGGATGGGAATCACCCCAAAAAAATGCTGAATTGAAGTGAATGCCGGAAGGCAGACAGGGCAGACAGACAGTGCTTGTGCCACGGACACCACCCCGGCGTCCGCCGAGCGCCTGCGGACGGTAGGGTAGGCCAGCCCGCATGGCACACGTGCGTGCACAAGCCGTGGTTGCCTATCCAGCAGGCGTCATGTGGTCCCCGCGGCAGGCGGGGTGGTGCCAATAGGGTTCGACCTGTGATTGGGAACCCAGCCCGGCCTCCACCCCTGCCCCCACCGAGGGCACCACAGGCGCCCAGACAGCGACAGACAATCCAGTCGGCCCACGCAAAGTTTGCCGCGCCGCCACTCGGCCCGCAGCAGCAGCAGCAGTAGCAGCAGCAGCAGCGCGCCGCGCGTTCGCAGTGGCGTCTTGCGGTCGCCGTGGTCGGGGATTGGGATCTGGGTGCCAGGCCGCCGGGCCGGGCCGGGCCGGGCTGGGCCGGGCGGTACCGAACTCGGGTTCGGATTCCGGGCGAAAACTTAGCCGGGTCGGCTGTGGGGTCGTGCCCGCGGGGCCGAGAGGCCCGACTACTAAGCCTCCCACCCCAAACTCCCACGGCCCCCACCAAACACCGCACAACTGATCCAAATTAGCTCCCCTGCATCTACGGCGGACTCCCCCGGTCTGTTCGCGTCTATGCTTCAACTCTCCGCCGCGGTCACCAACCGAGCGAGGCCGTGTACCTCCCTTGCACCACAGTGGATTCAGTTTCAAAGAAAAATTTTTTCCGCTGAATCCTCGTCTCCGGATTTTGCTTTCGCTGATCCAGCGACGCTAACGCAGACAAAAATCTTAGCTGAGTGAGCAAAAATTTCGCTGACTCAGCTAAAAAATCTGGAGATGCGTTTTTAAATTTCAGAATTATTCACTGAAGCGGCAAAAAAATTCGCTTTTCCAGCCAAACCTTTATTTTTGGGTCTATTTACCCCCTTCTGGCACTGTTCCCTTTCGGTTTCCTCTTGATTATTTGCCTTTCTGGATAGCGTTTCGGTCACCTGAGGCTACCCCCCCCCCCTCTCTCTCTCTCTCTCTCTCTCTCTCTCTCTCTCTCTCTCTCTCTCACCCACCACCCACTTCCCGTCTAGCTCTCTCGTGTCCTGCCTGAAAAACAGGGCGCGCGTCGCATTAAAGTGGCGTGCGGTGAGAAAGCGAGCAATTAACCCTCGGTCTGGCTGAGTACGTCGCTTCGGGTAGCGGAGCTAGCAGAGCCGGGCGGAGGCAGGCGGGCGAGAAATCGAAATCGGGATCGGGGGGCAGCGGCTAGCAGCGGCGGGCGGGGCAGCGGGACAGACGGCAGCCCACTCCCTTTTGCACTTAGCACAGAGCTACAGCGGCTATAGCTGTGCCGGGCCGGGCGCGCACCCGGACAGGACAGGATAGGACAGGGGTACTACCGAACCGGCCAGGCTTAACGACCCGACGTCCTTCCGGTCGGTGCGACTAAAACCGACCCGCACCGCTCCCTGCTCTGCCCTGCCCCGTGTCCCGCGTCCCCGCAGGAACAAGCACACCGACTGGAGTAGCAAAAAGAAAAAGAACGCACCCGCACGGATCGAAAGGGGGATGCGAAAGGGAGCCCCGAGCTCATGTCCGACGGGACCGGGGTCAATTAGTTTTCTGTCCGCGGACTGAAATGCACGCACAAAAAATGACATGTTGTTGTCACAACGAATTTTGGTACAAGCAGCTACTGAGATTTCGTTGAGGCAACTAAAAGTCGATTGCCTCACCATTCCATTTAAAAAAAAAAATTGCTGGTGCAACTGACTTTTAGTTTCCCCAACGAAATCTTGGTTCTCGAAAACTAAATATGTTTGTTTGTCCCACCATCGAACAGATTCGTTGTGACAACTGGTCATTATTCTGCGTGTGTGCGGGCATATGCGATGGTCTCTAGCTGCACTTCCATTCTTCTTGAAAACCGTCCATGAACACCCTTTGACCCCGTGACCCGCACTCCCGCCGGGGCGGGGCGGCGATGCTAAACCCAGAAAAAAGACTTCTTGATTTAAGACACGAAATCCTTGATTTAATACTCATTTCTTTGATTCAATCCAAATTTGTCTTGAATCAAGTTTAATCGCTTTGAATCAAGTCTAATTTGACCTTGGCTGGATCAAGTCTATTTAGACTTGATTCGAGGGAACATTTTTCTAGGTCTAAACTAAAAGTAGCCTTAAACCAAAGTTTGAAACTTGAATCAAGTCTCATTCGACTTTCATGAAAGCAAAAGTAGACTTCGTCTTTTCAAGACTACGTTTTTCAGGGTGTACGTTTATGTAACCTGACTCCCCTGTCGGCTGCCGATCCGGACTGCGGGGCATCATCTCGTGGTGTGGGGGTGCTCACTCGGCGCTTGGCCGGGGGCGGGGCCGGGGGCGGGGCCGGGCCACCGAGGCGGAAGGCACGTGCAGGTGACGGGGGCGGGGCCGGGGGCGGACACAAGGCCGTCGTCACGCGTTACATCAGCACTTACCACCGCCCCGGTCAGAGATGACTGACGCAACGACGCGCTCCGGTCCTGAGGATAGAGACGCAATAACAATAATGCGTGTTTTCGTGGCTTCGCGTCACCGCTGGTGCCCTGCCCCGGTCCCGCCCCGGTACCGGACCGCTTGCAGCGTGCCGCCCATGAAGTGTGATCAACACAGACGGGACTAATCCGGGCGGCAGTTTCGCCGGCGCACGAATCCTAAATCGCGTCTCTCGTGAATTCGCTCTGTCCAGGGCGTAATTTACAGATTATGGATCCCCAGAGGTCCTTAGAAGGGGTACTCTGGGGGAGGAGGGGAAAGGGGGGGGGGTCTGAGAAGTGCGGGGGCCACGGGAGGGGGCGAACAAGACATCTGTGAGGGGGAGGGGAGGAAGGCCGAGGGTGGCCCCCGCCGGCCGGACAGCAGGCGGTCCTTGTCGGCACATTGTCTCAGATGTGGCTGCGCATGGCAGGGCCTGAGCAGGGCACCAAGGCTACCCTGGGCCGGATCTGGTAGCCGCCCGACATCATCGCCGTAATGGGCTGGCACACGCACACCTCAACTCCGTCGCCACGCCAAACTGGAACTGAACGGACCCATCCGAAAAAGCACTTTCGCTGTGTTTGAAATTGCAATGATATCTCTGCAGTATTCGGCAATGTTTTGTTTTTGCAAAAGAATTGCAATACCATGACATTGCGAAATAACTGCAGTGACATGGCATTGCAAAATAATATCACTAACATTTCATTGAAAACAAAGTCGATGATGCGTCCATTAGAATAGTGCACAGCGATACGCGGCAACTTTGATCAGCGCTCAATTTGGTTAACAATGATTGACGAGGCTTGACTTGTTCTCGTCGGGATGGCGGCGTGCGCGAATGGAAAATAACCGTCGCACGTCGTCACAAAGCTCCCCCCCCCCCCATCCCTTCCCCCTCCCCCCCCCCCCTTTTGCTTCCGCCCGCAAAGGTCAGTCGGTTGGGACAGGAAGCCGAGCGGGGTCGAGCCGGGCCAGGCCGTGGCTCAAACTGCACAGCTTTATGCCGTCCGCATTCAGCGACAACAACGACGTAAACTGCACGGCGCGCGGCGCGGCGGCTCAACAAGTAGAATGCAAATTAATGGGATACAAGGCTCCCAAACGGGAGCGGCGCGATCGCCAGCACCAAGGGGCGCAAGCGATGGGGCGGGAGGGAAAAGGGGGCGGGGGGGGGGGGGGGCACTGGTGTACACTGCCTAAACGAACTAGAGAGCACCGAAACGTGTAAATTCGTTTCGGCAGTGTAAAGTAAGTGGGCCCCGCCCCGCCAAGGCCCTTCTGCGGGGGCTGCGGAGTAGTTCGGCCTCCCCGAGAAAGGGTGGAGTTTTCCAATACTATCCCACCACGAGTCGGCCTCTCCCCATTCTCTTCGGATGTTAGTTGTGTGCCGTCCACTCCACGGGACATGACATCGGCTTTCAGCCCGCGGAAGCACAAGCTGCTGACTGCCGTGTGTGTGGATGTGGCCAGCGAGCTCCGCGGTCACGCCAACGAGTCCTCTGGCCTGGCCTGGCCTGGAGGCGGCCGGACACGCCAAGCTGCCATTTATAATTTTCACTGCCGCATAACTCCTTTCAGACCAGGAATGCAGAGCAAGCACACGGGAACGGCGAAGGGCGAAAGCCGTGGAGGTAAGGCTGAGGCCACATGAGACCGGAGCCAAAGCGGTCTCTGCCCCACCCACGGCCCCGGCCCCGCCGCGGAGGGAACCCGTCCTCTGTTCCGATTCCCCTCACCCTCTTTGCCTCACTTCCCCTGCTTCCCGTTTCCCTTATTCCTCGTCACAGCCGTCGTTTGCTCCTAACATGGCCGTTTCGATAACAAGTTTTGGAAGAGCGGAATCGATTCAAACTTAAAGGAGCGTCGGTGCGGCGCTCATGCTACGAAGCCATTGCCGGGTGGGGCTGGGTGGGGCGGGGTGGGGCGGGGTGGGGCGGGGTGGGGCGGGGTGGGGCAGGGTGGGGCTGGGTGGGGCGGGGTGGGGCGGGGTGGGGCGGGGCGGGGCAGGGTGGGGCGGGGTGGGGCGGGGTGGGGCGGGGCGGGGCAGGGCGGGGCTGATGGGATGGATCACTTGGCATGGCATGGCGGTGCCAGAGGCCGCTCGCCCCCTCGGCATAGTCAGTCGGCCAACAGTTCCAAACCCCTTCTACGTGAGAAGACACAAATGAACCGAAAGAGGACCCCCCCCCCCCCCCCCCCCCCCCCGGCTGGGTTTGGTCCCCCGCCCCCGGCTGAGGGAGGCTGAGGCGCTTGCTGAGGCCGGCTGAGACCGCGGCTCTGGCTCGGATAGCCCAGCCCCGCTTGTCTGATCCCGAGGATGAGGGATGGGATGGCACGCGATGTTTGGCCCTTGCAGCTGTGAGGCCCGCCCCGTGGCGCCGCCTCCATTTGCATCCTCCCGGAGGAGGAGAAGAAGATGGAGAATCCTGGAGGCAGTCCGGTGCCATGCCATTCTCTTATTGAAAACGTGTTGGAAGTAACCCTTCCCCGCTCCCCCAGCCCCATTATCACGCCCCCCCCCCCCTCTCCTCTCCCGCAGAGCGCCGGTCCTGTGAAGCTTTGTACTCCGCCCCAGCAGGCCGCTATAAGCCGTCATTACCCCGTTGTGATGATCCAAAACGCCGGAGCAAGCGATCGTCTGCCGCCGATACTACAGTTGGCGGTTTGAGTTGGTTGTGAGTTCCGCCCATACACTCGCCGGTCCTGCCGGGTGACGTCCGCCGGGGCTGGGCCCCGACCCCCGGGGCACTGCAATCAGAGCACTGGACCGAACCGAACCGCCAGCCGCCAGCTGCTGTTTCGAGTTGGTAACAGTCCGCCTATGGGGGCCGGGGCTGGGGCGTCGAGATGTCGACCCCTTGGGCCTAGAGTTGGCCGTTGTCTCGAACGAGCTGTGGTGTGTGTTTGTCGTTGACTACGTTTGGCGCCGGTACGTCGTTTCCTCAGGAGAAACCCCTATGGGAGTCCCACATGCGCCGTCCGACTCGGAAATGGATTTTCATTCCACCGTTTAGAAACGGAGAGTGGAGATGCGGGGAGAATGCGTGGAGAGGTGTTTCCACAAATCAAAATTTGAATCAAAACGAATTACGCTTTGTTTAGTTTTCCTTCTTAGGTTTTTGGCATTCCGTGGATGGGTCTCGACCTCCGGCTCCTGATCAGGGTGGCGGGCGCGGCCGGGGCCGTCGTGGGAGGCGAGGAGAAGAGAGCAGGACTTGGTTGACTTTTCATCTCAAAACCAACGAAAGGAAAGTCGTGGAATAAGGCCAGATCGCGGGCAGCGCTCTCTGGCGGGGCGGGCGCAAGGCGGGCGCCAATCCCCGGCCCGGCCCTACCGGACCCATCGTAAACTAGCCCGCGGGAGTTATAATGGAAATTCCGGGCCAAACGAATGAGATCCATACAGCTGAGCCCGCTGCTCACACTGGAACACGGCCTCGCCCCGCCCGGAGCACCCGCACGGAGCCACGCCCCGGAATGATCGAAATGTTCCCAAGGAATCCACGAGATGGGACGACGCGGTACAAAGCTTCATTTACTATCTAATTCTAATCTGGCTGATCTGGCTATGTAGAAGTACTGTGTCGGTCCGTCGGAGAAATTGTCTGCTAGACCGTGCTAGACAAGCTGCCAAGATCAGATTCGCGATCGGGCCTCTGCCTTTCAAATTAATATCTTTTTAGAAAAATTGCCTCGATGCGCCGCAGGTCTCTCAACCTTCTTTGATGCAGAACACTAAACCCTCCATCCCGTCCGACAATTTTCATTCGTGTTTTCGCGGTGCTGCGAGCAGGGGAGGCGCGGTCCCATTTTCTCCCAGGAACCGCTTTGACAGTGGACGTTTTGAGGATGAGATTGAGTCCTTACGATTCACGGAGCGCGGCATAGAGCGTGAGAGAGCCGGCGAGTGGATTCCAGCGAGTCTGGACGAAACGAAATCCCCTTTGGTGTGCGGAGGGCGGCTAAATCGGGGGTGACCGCTACCCTGCTCGCTGCGGACCAGGGTTGTGGCTGGTGGGGCTGGGACTCCGGGCGCCGGGCTCCGGGCTCCGGGCTCCGTGTGCGCCCTTGGCAGGGGTGTCCGCGACCGCCGGCGTGAGATGAGGGTATCCAGAGACACCCGACGAGGCGTCGACGTATGAGCAGAGACTGAGGGGTCAGGGCAGGGCGGGGCGGAGCCTGACTGCTCCCTTTGAGCCCGGCTCTGCCCGGCTCTGCCCGGCCCGGCCACCCGCATGACCCGATGACCCGCGTACAGCTAAGAGAGTGCCGCCCACAGCATCGTCCTTCCGTCGTCTGCTGCTGCCCGGCCATGCCCCCGGCGGCCATGTTGCTTTCTTCCTGTTCTCACCTCGTGCGACAAGCGCGCCTCCACCTCCACCCCTCAATAATGCCTCGTACTTTCTTGCGGTCCGCTCGGACTGTCGGATAAAAGCCTCCCTTGGCTGCTGGTGCCCGGTCCCCGGGGTGCCGCGTCGCCTTGGCGCACCCCCACTGGCACTCGGCACACGAGCGGCCGCCGTCGTACGTTGTTACGCGCCTGCCCCACCTCGTCGCGTCGATTCGATTCGCGGCTCGGCCCGGCCCGGCTCCGAGAGGAGAGGAGAGGATGGGGCGTCGCGACGGCTGCGGCACGACTGAGGGCCCCCGGTCCGGGCCCCGGCCGGCGCGGCACGGGGCTAGCTCTGCCGGGGGGGGGGGGGGGGGGGGGCAGCGAGGGGACTTCCCCGCAGGGGGTCTCCACACGGCGCTACCCCGCGCCATGCCCACTCCTTCACCGCCTGCGCCACCAACTCCATGCACGACGTACTATAACTATGCCCATGCCGTGCTGGCAATGTATTGCGCAGCGAAATAATGAAAATGTAAAATGCAGTGGGCGTTGAAAAGCTGCGAGCGATCGCGAGAGTTGTGTGTGGGAATAACTTTCTTTTATGAACCACGAGAGAGCCATGAGCCGCGCGACGCAAACTCCAAATTAAAGGGCTGGGGAGTTCCGAGAGAGAGAGAGAGAGAGAGAGAGAGAGAGAGAGAGAGAGAGAGAGAGAGAGAGAGAGAGAGAGAGAGAGAGAGAGAGAGAGAGAGAGAGAGAGAGAGAGAGAGAGAGAGAGAGAGAGAGAGAGAGAGAGAGAGAGAGAGAGAGAGAGAGAGAGAGAGTGTAGGAAGGGGGTGGGGTAATATTAGGGGTACAGAATGAGAACGAAGGCAGGAAGAATGATAAGAGAGCAGGACAAAAAGGATGTCGATGTCCGTGGTAGATAGTGGGGGTGGTGGTAAGCCAGTGGCCCAGGGAGCCGCTTGCACTGCCCGTTTCCTTGCACTGCCCGAGGGTGGCTCTGGGTCATGTGAAGCTCGAGGGGTTGTGGGCTGGGCGTTGCCAAGCACAGTTCGGCGCGGGTTGGACACGATTTACGAACAGTGCGTTCTTGGCAGGAATGTGATATTTTTCCCCACTTCCCTCCGGGAGAAAAACGAGGAAGAACAGGGACTCAAGGGCATGGGAGGGGGGGGGGGGGAGCATGGACTTGCACGTGAAGGCGTGTGGGATGAAGGAGACTGTCGCAGCTTATCATGACGTTCAAGGTCTTCGTTAATGATGTTGGACGCTGACGGTGGCCCCGGCGTGGCCATTGGAGAGGGGCCGCCCATAAGTCAGACATCGCTCGGTGTGAAGCGGGGGCCGCGGACACGCGGAAAATGAGAGCTGTATCGCCGTAGAGGAGGATGAAAAACAGTGGAGGGCTTCATCTGGCGAAACCGAGCGGCCGCACTCGTTCTGCCGTCGTGCACATGACTCACTTGGGGGCGCCGCGGCGCAGCTGTCTGTGGCCAGTCGGTGGGCACCGCGGTGCGCGCACACAGCGCAGACGTATCATTTGCGCCGACAGTGTGTCTCCTTCTTGCCAGTCTTCGCTCCTTCCTCATTTTTCTTACCGCGTCTCGTTCGGTTGCACATACAGCTCTTATCATCCTGGGCTGGGGGGTCAGACTCCACCGATGAGGTTATAGTTCGCCAAAATACGAGAGCCGTTAAAACTGGATCATCATCATCGGAAGTTTCCCTAGTTTTTATACGTCGTGGTCCCCACACTTTCTCTCCCCCCCCCCCCACACCCTTCCCATACTCGCCTGCTGCTCACGCGTCCTTTCAACCGCATTTCATTTTTCACTGCCACTAGGAAGGGGTGGTGGGGGCAGGGGGGGGGAGGATGAAATTGGGCAGGGACTGGGGATGAAGGCTCCATGGATGGGACTGACAGTCGATTTGTGCAAAAGAGTACGCGAAGGGATCCAGCACAATTAGAGCCACCCGGAGCTGGCTGCTGGGTGCCCCCCCCCCTTGCCTAGGGGCCGTTCAAGAACTACGAGACATGTGAAGACTCAGCGCGGGAAAGGGGGAGGGGCGTGGAACCGTCTGTGGGATTCTAACCCACCAAGCCAGCAGTCTCGCACAGAGACTTGCAAGCCTGCGCCGACGACAGTATGATCCACCACCGCTCCCATGCCAACAAATGTCACGTGGTTTGACATTTTTTTGGAGAGCGTAGCGAGCCTATGTTCCCAAACGGACCACGCGACGAATATCGTCGTGCGTTTGTCTGTCACTTTACGAACGGCCGACACTGGCTGCCGCTAAGGCCAATACAAGGAAGAAGAAAAAAATTACTCTTCCGTGCAGTGGTGGCCAGGGCTTACCGGATTGAGTGAAGAAGGCGAGAAAAACAAAGCGTGCTGTGATTGGCCGAGCGATGTGGTGAAGCACTCAGTACGAGGCTAACCGCTGTGTATGAGAAAATTTCCGCTTCGTAAAATAATTTTTATAATAAATTATGTTACGCTTACATGACGAGTGAGGGAGCCCTCGGCTAATCCCCGAGGGCTGTGTGGTGTGCTCGGTGGTGTGCTCGGTGGTGTGCTCGGTGGTGTGCTCGGTGGTGTGCTCGGTGGTGTGCTCGGTGGTGTGGTGGTGTGCTCGGTGGTGTGGTGGTGTGCTTGGTGGTGTGCTCGTTGGTGTGCTCGGGCAGACGAGACAATGAGCTGCCGGTCCATTCGTCTCTGTCCGCGGCTGGAACCTGGACGCTGCCATCAGGACCGTGGGGCCGGGCGGGCCGGGCGGGCCGGGCCGCAGCGTAGGAGAGCATGAGTGTCTATGTCTGCCCAGGACGGGAAGGAGCACAGCGGAGGCAACAAAAAAGAGTTTCGGCACAACTAGGAGGGCGTGGGCCGTGCCGGACTGTGTTTCAGATGGCCCCTGCCCCCGCCCCCCGCCCCCCGCCCCCGCCCCCGCGGCCCCGGCTCCACCTACCGATTGTGTGCTGTATGCGCCGGGCCGAGCTGACCAGCCTAGCAATAAGCGCGGTCATGCTGAATCAATATTTCGCGCACTGGGCCCCTGCCCCTGCCCCTGCCCCTGCCCCTGCCCCGGCCCCGGCCCCTGCCCCTGCCCCTGCCCCTGCCCCTGCCCCTGCCCCTGCCCCTGCCCCTGCCCCTGCCCCTGCCCCTGTCCCGGCCCCCGTCCCTCGGCCCCCGGCCTCCACCACTTCGCCTCACTGCCACGCCCTCGACGTTTACTGTTATTGTTTGCATGAATCGTTTAGCTGACGGCCACTGGCCACGCCGACAACCTCCACAACCTGTGCCTCGCCTCTACGCCTCTACTCTGTGTCTTCGGGGACGGGAGAGCCAGCAGCAGCTGCAGCCCGGAGTCCGGGGAGCGCCTGCGGCCGCCGGGTGTAGACCACACGCCGACACGCCAGCCGGGCGGGTTGCCTATGTCCTGGTCTGCAGGCGCCAAGCCGCCCGCTGCTCTGCGCTGAGCGGCGGCGCTGTGTCGCGCTGCGCCGTCTCGTACTTATCCCTCCGCTAATCATACCCCCGCCTTTCCCTCGCTTCCTAAAAAAATGGCTTTATTTTAGGGGTCCTTGTTCCACGTCCTCTCGTGAATCTCAAATGCAAACAATTTTTTGTTGTTGTGACCGTCACCGCGACCTTCTTATTTCGTCCCGACAAAGCGTGCGGTGGTGGTGAAGCGAAGCTCAGGCCCTCCGGGCACAGAGGACTGACTCCCGGAGGAGGGGGGAGGGGGCATGGCGGGGCGATGGAGGAAGGAAGAGAGGGGGGTGGAAATAAGATGTCGCGGCGCATCTGTGCTGCCGCTGCCGCCCGCTGCCCTCGGCTCCAGGCCACCAGGCCGCCAGGACACGAGGGGTTCAGGAGCTGAGCATTATTGGCGCAGTCTGGCGTTTGTTACTGCGGGTGCTCGCTCGGAGGCTCAAGGCAAAAGGTCCTCCCGGCTCCCCGCCCTCTTCCTGGACCCTCACAGCGGCTCGAGCAGCTCAGGCACGGACAAGCAAGAGTTTTATTTTAAAACATACAAATGTTGAGCAGAGGGCAGGGACGACCACTTCAGCTCCGCCGCGAGCGGTTAGTCCTTGATGTTGACCCGGTTGATGAGGATCGCCGTGTTGATGCACGTGTAGAGCTCCCGGTTCTCGTCGGTCAGGGTCGTCTCCGCGGTCCACACGTTGCCCGCGATGTTCATGTGGGCAAGGGACTCGCCCAGTGACAAGTCGACCGTCGCGTTCACCAGGTCGTACTGACCCTTGAATCAGTGAATAATTGAATGAATGGAGATGAGACAACTTCAAATTTCGGTGCAAATTTTCCTGTGAGTTTCCTGGTTATAATTTTTTTTTTAAAGATTTTGGTGCGAAGGTGTCTGAACCGCTCGGAAAGATTTTATCCTCGTCGTGGGTAATTTCACCTACCGCTGACATTGGGCACTTGAAGTAGGGATGGAAGGAGCGCATGAAGCCGGTCCACATCATGCCCTTGGCCGTGACCAAGCTGCAGATGGCCGTGGTGAAGGGCCAGGTGGCGAAGTACTCGCACGTGTTGGTCGTGACGGCCTCGCGGCACTTATGCAGCACCACCTTCATCTGCACCAACGGAGAGAGAGGGAGGGTGAGAGTGAGAGTGAGCACCGGAGCCCGCCAGCCCAGCCCCGAGGGGACCATCACTGCCCCTTCTTCGATTTAAATCATGGCTGATTCCTTTGATTTTATTGAACTTTTTCCCAACAAAAAATTGATTTTTCCAAAAATAATATGGGTCTGAACCTGAATTCTCTCTACTATTTTGATTTTGCTGCGGCAATTTCCTGAAAGATTTCTAGAACATTTTGTGCCGTACATTTGCCTTTTTTTTTTTTTTTCTCATCCTGATTCATGATTATTTTTTTCTGATTTTATTTTTATTTGCCACTGTACTCGTATTTTTTTGAAGTGAAGTCCCCCTCGCCCAGCTCCTGTGTCCGATACGCACCATGCTGAAGGACTTTGCGCCCCGGAGGTACGACATGGAAGAGTTGAGGTACATGATGCCCTTGCTGTCCACCAGCGACGAGTAGTTGTGCACGAGCAGGGCGTGCTGGCGGCCGTCATTGCAGTGATGCATGTACAGCAACCGCGGCGCCAGGTGGCTGCGCCGCGCGCCCGCGCGCCTCTGCAAGCCGCAGGCACCGTCAGCGAGACAAGGACACCCCGGGACACCCCGGGACACCTAGCTGCACTCCTCTCTACCTTTCCGATTTCGACCGATCCGCACAGGACGTAGGGCAGCAGCAGCAGCAGCAGCAGGGTTTTCTGACAGACAGCCTTCATGGCTGGGGTGAGGGGGGCGCCGTCGTGCATGCCTCCCCAAGGACTCCGGACAAGCCACGCGCCTGACGGGTTTGATGTGTGAACTGGGCCTGGCCTGGCCTGGCCTGAGCTTGCGGCTGGTGGGGATCGGATTCGGGCCGGCGGTGGCGGTGGCAGCGGTGGCGTGGCAGTTGTTGTTGTCCTACAATGGAGCATCGCCCATCGCCCACCATCGGCCATAAAAGGCCGACAGTTCAAACTGCTGCACGGCAGGAAAAAAAAAGTATAAAAAAAGGGTGCGGGCCTTTGACATCCCACTGTCTCCTCCAGAACGACCTATGCGCTTCGTTGTTGCCGTCGTCCGTCCGCGCCATCGTCCTCGGAGAGACGACAATGTACATGGTCACGCTGGAGCTGGACGAGGTCGTGACAACGTATTTGTGAGTTTCGTTCTTTGCCTTTGCAGTTTCTGTGAAGTCGAAACAGGTAGATGCGATACAACTAAAAGGCAAAGTTTTCTACAAATGTCATGAAAAAAATAATTATGCACCTGTTTATTGTTATGACTGAGAAAAATAGTGCACTCAGGATTTTACCTGCTTGTGGTTTGTAAGATTTTGAACTTTTCTGTGCCACCGTAATACAAACACTAAATGTGGGTGCTAGAAGCAGCTAGTTTGTACATTACAAACTTGAGGAGTACATTTCGCACGTACACTGAGTGCAGGTTTTACAAACAAAATATTCGGAAGACATCCCAAATTTCTTGTTTGTGTACCAATGATACAAATAAGTTTGTACGTACTCTGTAGGTAAAATCCTAAGAGTGTGACGAAAACCACAAAAAAAAAAAAAAATGACGGAATGGATCCATTTTTAATTTCTTCCATTGATGCAATACAGGGTTCGATGCCTTCAATGTTGACTCCGGGCAATGCTCATTGTTTCGTGTACTTTTTTTTTGCATCCCTTCGATGAAAAAGCATTTCTTCACAACCTGATTGTTCGCCTGACGCGTTCCAAGCCTGCCGTGCTCACTGAATTACGCGATAGAGATCGGCGCCAAACGTGTACAGAGTGGCGCGAACGCATTTGTCTGGTCGTGACATTGGTGCCGAGCGTCATGCTAGGGACTAGAATGGATCAAAGTGTTTCACAACAGTTCGATTTTTTTTCTCAAACCTGAATGTTTACATAGTAGCGTGCAAGTGCACGTCAAGCATTTTTTTCGAGACTCGACAACAGGATTCTGACACTCGGCCGGCCGTGTCCCAGACTGTGAGGACTGCCAGGCCCTTTGGTCTGGCCAGGGCCTGCTCCCGCTAGACCACACCACACCACAATTTGCGTCTAACCACCTTGTGGTTGGGGACGCGTGTGGGGTTCCTGTCGCTGCAGACAACGACGGGTTGTCATGTCAACGTGGCCTGTGGGCTGAGCCGGGCTGAGCAGGGCTGAGCCGTGGTGTGGGCCAGAGCCAGTCGCGTTCGACGCGGACATGCTGGCGGCCGCCCCATCCTGGCGCCGCAGCCGAGGCCGAGGCCGAGGCCGGGGCTGGGCCCGAGGCTGGTGCCCTCCGCCGACTGTGAACACACTCACCCGCTGGCATGTGTCGCACGCGGCCCGGATCTGCGGCTGGGTGCCAGGAAGGGACGGCAGGCTACAGGTGGGTCGTGAAGCGGCCGCCGAGGCCGGCCAGGCTCCGCAGAGTTTGCCAATCGCATTCAAACAGCCCATGCGGGACACACAATTTCCAGTCCATTTGTCAGAATTCCCCCTCACTGAACATTGGGGAGTTAAAAAAAAAAAAAAAAAAAAAAAACAGCCAGCAAGCTGGCTACTAGCGAGACTTTCACCTGTTCAATTCGGGCAACTAATGTTTCAGTTGATTTCCAGACAAGCAGTAAATTTGTTTCTGAGAACTAAAATTTTGTATGGGGATGAACTTGTTTGTTGCACCAACGAAAAGTTATTTGCTCCAACGAAGTACAGTCGGGAGCGAAACGACATTTTTGCAAAAAATCAGCCACCAAAGTAAGCTGCTGCGTGACAGACCTATATTTGAAACGCTAGCCAATATTGCAACGGTGTTTGCATGAACATTTGCGATTTTTTGCGATTGTCATTCAAGCTCGTTTTAATTTGCAGCTTTTTAAAATTCATGAAACAAACAACCATTTTTAAATTGGAAGCATTAGTTGTTTATTTTGTACTATACTCATCACATATGGCATGTCTCATTTTCGTCGCCCTTGGATATTCAAGCCAGGATAGCCTAATGCAAGGTCTAATAGCCCCAAACCGGGAAACAAAACTACGCCATTTGTGTCCTTTCTCTTTCTGAGAACTGGGTGAGGGAGCCGGCGAGGGCAGGGCAGGAGCTGGAGGCTGGACACACATGTGTGTGGGGGCAGGGGGAGCGGGGCGAGTGGGGCCATGAGGGGTCAGCGTCACCTAGCCAGGCGCAGCAAGCTACGCCACGCCGTCGCCTAGACGCCACGCCACGCCACCGCCTCGGCTGCCACAGCGCGGCCGCAGTCATAAACAAACACATGCACTTGAGGTCCTTCACTCAAGTTACGCCGGCGAAGGCATAGCACGAGGCTCAGTTTAATGCGCTTCTACTATTATAATTTCGTGTCGGCCCGTCCATGACGCCCACGAACTCCCCCTGTCGTCCTATAAGAGTTGCCAGACCTTGAGTTTCTGAGCACTTTTCTGGTTTTTCTTTAAGTTTTCTGTTTCTTAACTAGTTCTTCTTTAGCAGATTATAATAATAACAATAATCAATAATAATTAACAATAATATTAATTCTTATTAAGCCTCTGAACAAGCCTTTCACTAGGGTGAAAGTCTAAAAATCGCGAAAGTCTCAGGGGAAGTGCGTCTGGTGGTCAAGTGGCCCTAGTTTAAATTTGAGCAAAATCGGAAAACGTTTGCTCGGATCTCAGAGAGCATAAAATCTTCAGAAAAAGCCCCAAAAATCGCTATACCTGCTCACGCCAGCTGCACCTGTGACGACACCCCTGTGATCGCATCCGAAAAACAATTTCAGGGTATGTTCTCTAGAGTCTTTCGCACCTGCAGAACGTACGTGTCCCTGCCAAAACGCCTTCCTCACCACGTACACAGACCAAAATATCCTAAAATTGTTATGGGCTCTGAGATTGGCTCAGATTTCATCTCAGGTCTTTTGACCGCCAAAGTCCCTGAGACTTTTTGAAACACCCTCCTGAACACTGGACAGAGGTCGCTGCGCTGGCTGCTCCCGGTGTCCGTGGCCGCGGTGAGCGCACTGGGCGCGCACGTCGCCGAGGAGGCGCTGTACCCGCCCAACTACAGCATCAACGCGTACGGCGCCGACCGCTTCGTCGTGTCTACCACCATGGCCTTGGACTCGGCCGTGTCGGTGGCCGCCGTGCTGCGCTGGGGCTGGGGCCGCGGGGGGCTGCGCCGGCTGCTGGCGGCCCCCGAGGTGCGCATGGACTCGGCGCCGCGCTGCCGCCGCCTGCTGGCCAGCCTGATGCAGCACGGCATGCTGGCGACCCTGGCCTTCGCCGCCTTCTTCCTCGGCTCCGGCAAAGCCATCCCGCGCGCCTGCGCCTACCTCATGCTGGGCGTGGTCGTGGACGACGTGCTCACCAGCATGATGGTCGAGCTGTTCGCCGTCCTGCTCTGGACCGTGAATGACAGGTACCGATACCAGATACAGTAGGGTTTGCACCTCGCATTTTGCTACATTGTGTCGTATGTCGTCTCAATTTTACCCGATCGCCAGATTCAAGGCGCTCAACGACCGCCTCTCGCAGAGTCTGTCCGGCCCGCGAAGCCTGCGTTGGAGTCGGCCCCCGCCCCCGGCTCCGGCGAGAGCCTGGGGTTCGATTACTGGCGACGGCGACACTGATTTCACCGACGCCGACCGCAGCCGTGAGGTGGCGACCGTGCGCCGCCTCCACAAGTCCGGCGCGGCGCTGCTGCGGCGGCTGTGCGAGGAGTTTAGCAACCAGCTCTTGTACCGCTGCCTCTCCCTCTGCTGCTGCGCCATCAACTTCATCCACTACCACGTGCACGTCTACACGCAAGGCACCTTCCATTCCACGTGAGTCCGTGCGGTGAGGATGGGCCTTCTGGGGCCTGCCGGGTTTGCGTATCGCCCACTCTTTCTCAAGTCATGCGGTTTGTCTGGTATGATCTGATTGCAGCTCACTGCTCTCGGTCTACGGCATGGCGAGGTCCTTCTCCAGGGCCGTGTGCGTGGCGAGGGCCATAAGCGCGGCGTTGGCGGTCACACGGGAGGTAACAGCGCCCCCCCCCCCCTCCCCGCCCCGCCGCACAGCTGACTCAGCCTGGGTTACAGGAGGGGGTCATCCTTAAACTACGCCCTTTGTCCATGATAGTGAGGCAGGGACAATTTCAGGCTAGTCTCGGCGCACATGGTGCCGGATAGGTAGGCAATATCGAAGTTCTGCATGCACGTGTGCTGTGTGGGCTGGCCTACTGCAACACTTGCACGCGCTCGGCGTCGCAGTTCGCATTTTTGACGAGGCGGAAATTCGGACGTACGGACGATTCCTAGCGGAAATCGCCACGCCTATGTGAATTTCACAATGACCCTTCCCTCTACTATTTTTGGTGCTATCCTTGATACGAGTTCGCAAATTCAGAGACCACCAACGATACTCTACATTTGAATCTTTACAATTTTGTGGACAGGGTAACAGGGTGGTTGATGTCATCCTCGAGTATCAAAATGTGGGGCACTTGACGCAGGCAGAGAGAAACGAGCTCCGGAATTTCAGCACTCAACTGCACCAAAGTCCCGTTAGTGTCAAAATGATGAGAACCATCGCGTTGGATCTGCGACTCGTTGTGGGTGTAAGTATTCTGAGTTATCAGTCCAGCTGAAACAGCTATATTTTCACTACTTCGTTACTTTCCAGGCCGCCAGTACAACTGTAGGCTACGTGGCAGTCCTACTTGCTTTCGAACAGCCTTAGCACCTTCAGTAAGAAGTGCACATATGTGGGTGGGGTGCGTTGAATGAAGGTATCTCCACATCGAACACAATAAGGATATATTTATATATGTACAGTTTCATCAAAACAACAAATCATTTAAAACAAGCAAATTTCAACACAACACCAGCACAAGACTGGTGGAATTCATTCATATTATTTTTCTTACAGGGTGAATACCAGCCACAGAAACAAGCTTGATTAACAATAAACATGGCGATTGAGATTTATAAACAAGACTCTCGGGCTTTATTTTACCTTATACAGACTATATCAATGAAGTTAAAGAAATTTAAATATGCATGAAATTGGTCCTCCCTACTCGTTAATTTCATGAATTTATTCTTAAAAACTAAATAATTGGAATGAGTACATGAGGGCAGCCTCAAAGGAAAATGGAACATGTCTTACGTAAACCTCAGCTACTCAACTGCTTCGACTTCAAAATTCCACAGCAGTTTCAGATACTGCATTTATGCTTTCTACAATTTCTTACTGTGTTTTGACCACCTACATGAACTTAAAATAAATTCTTCGATACAGAACATAAAATTAGCACTCTCCCATGTGACAGAGAACTGAGGAATACCATACCTTGAAAACAGCTGATGTGTGATACAGATCAAAAATAATTTAAATTTGGATATGACATTTTCCATATTGCACTTGTCATATTATTGATTACATTTAAAGCATACAGATTCTTCATTCTAAAGAATTAAGCATAAGCAACTGCTTTAGAACTTTAGTTTGACTGGTTTCTCTGATTTCTCCAGCAAGGAACATCTCATCTACGACTGTGTAAACCTGGTAACAATTGAAAGAAATTATAGAAGGAGCTGCAGCACGCTTACACCACCAGAAGTAGAGAACGCACTCATTACCATCATCAGTACTAGACAGGCGCGGTTCCAGGATTTGGCCAAGGGAGGGGTAATTTCCTCAAAAGCGGGGAGGGGGGGGGGTTAGAGTAATACAACATTTCCGTTTTTAATGTGAATCTAAAATCTAAATTTGATTTGAGTGTTGTGCAATTACAAGGGGGACATTTTAAAAACTCACAAAATGTGAGAAACACATTCACATTTACATTTTTAAGAAAAATCATTCTACGAAAGACAGTCTAATTTTGTGAGTAACATCTCTACATTCCATTCAAACGATTACCGTGAAAGTCGACGGCGTGGGGGGGCTGAAGATGTTTCACCGCGAAAAATCATTGCCAAGTCAATACTGCATGTGATATCTAGAGTGATATGGAGGGTGGCCGGCGCCCTTCGGGCGCCACATGGGCAAAGGGGGGTAATTACCCCCATTACCCCCCCCCCCTCGGAGCCGCGCCTGGTACTAAACTTACCTTGTAAAAGTTGAAGACAAGATCAAGTTCACAAACATTGTGGAAATATTCATTCAAGACCTCAACAAAGTTATGAATGGCTTCCAGATAGCACAAATTATTGTCATTAACATCCACACAAATGCAGAAGTAAAGACCAGCATACCTTCTGTAGACAATTTTGAAATTGCGGAACTGTAAAATTAAATCGGCAGTGATTAGAATAGAGATCCACCACAACCATGACGGTGTGGATATTATTTAATAGAACATTAGCAGTTGACTTACCTCCACAAAATTAGTGTGTTTCGCATCTCTCACAGTTACAACTGCATGAACTTCCTCAATAAGCTTTTGCTTCTC
Source organism: Odontothrips loti (assembly GCA_038380765.1). Classification (NCBI taxonomy): domain Eukaryota; kingdom Metazoa; phylum Arthropoda; class Insecta; order Thysanoptera; family Thripidae; genus Odontothrips; species Odontothrips loti. The sequence continues at coordinate 19,791,428 of CM076245.1, forward strand.
ATCATCATCAAAGTTCATGTACCACTTGGCCAACCGTGTCTTTCCAGCTCTGTTTTGGATAAGGATGAAACGAATCTGCAAATACAAAACACAAAGTTAAAGTTGAAACCAATTTCATGATTAAGCAATTAAAGAAATGAATATATGTCTTCAGTACAAGTCAGTTAACGACAGAATGAGCCCTTTCAGAATGGACCCTTAATGCCCAGTCAGCAGTAACTACAAAATGTATTTTTCGTGTACAATATTCCATAAGTAATGCAAGTATTACGAATTCACTTCAGAGAAATGAACAATTGTCTAATAATTCAAAGAAAAGAGATACTTCAAAGCAACAGCACTTCAACATTTGAACGATACATTTTTTGACAAGGATAAACTTAACCTAGCCGAACTTCAAACTCAAAGACTTTGACTGCCAAAGGAATAATGTTTGGACAATTGGTTGGTGTGAAATCGACGGCTAGAAACAAGTACAGAATATTTTTCAGAAGAACAGCCAACGCACCATAGTGACGATGGCAAGTTGACAGGGACTAAAATTGAAAAATCCTGAAATGAATCGGTGAACGCCTTCTTTTGATTCAAAGGCCTTCCAGCAAACCGGGAACACCTCCTGTGAAGACAGCTTAGCCAGCACTACAGTCAAAATAAAATCGGATGACACAATTTATATGCCTGTTCTGTCTGTGAAATGGAACGTGTCTGGCAAAATTTAAAGCTTAAAATAGGAAAGTAACTTTTTCTATTTGTTGAAAATGTAGCAAACCACAAATACATATTTTTTTGTACCACTGTTACTTTGCTTGTTGTTTTGACGTATGACGTGCACTGTTTTGCGGTGCAGCCGAAATTTGTGAAAACTTTCGAGTTTTCATCAGAATATTAGGTATGATTTGAATTAATTTTGAAGCCAAAAGGATTTTATTATGTCGTCAAATACCGTTGATCAGTGGAAAGCGATCGAACAGGATGGTGAGTGTCTGTCAACTCATGTTTACTAAGAGTATAACCTATGCTTTCCCCTGACGTTTCTATCAAAATGTCAGTCCGCTTGTGGCTCGTATCCTCGTGGATTCAGAACGGTAAATTGAAGTAGATGTGCTGGTTTTATTTTTCAAGCTTAGTATGGGATGTTACTCTTCCACACTATTCATGAGTATTATGTTGTCATCCAAATAATAATTTATCTGTTTGCAGACTTTTACTGCCTCTTTCTTAAGGAAGATGACAAGCACGATGTGACTAAGAGTGCTGTTTCACATACTCTTGCTGTATCTGAACAGCTTGCCAAGCTGACAGAAGGTATGTTCTATTATGAAAATTTTTCAGTACTTTTTATTTTGGAAATATGTCTCGCTACACCTTTTTTTTCCTTTTCAGGAATCAGCATATTGGATAATGAACTCCATAAACAGGTGCTAGAAAATCATGAAGATCTGGTTTCACAGGCTACATGGGTAGAACGACTCCAATCTTTGTTGGCTGGCATGCATTCTCAAACTCAGGTATATCATCTCCCCCCTGCTATTCTATCTGTACCAATTCCTGGTATGATTGATTTAGTGTTTTTTAATCTTTGTTTGTAACAAATGTTAATTTAAAACTGTATTGCATGTCACTTTTCTGTGCTCCCATAGTGTGTTCTGTCGGGTGTGGAAAGACTAAGAGCGCGAATCATGGAACCATTTCATAGAATGGAATCTCACACATTGGTCCTTTCTCGGTTACATGAAACCTCTGACTTGTTACGAAGAATTGCTCGCCTTCAGCAGCTTTCCAAAAAGCTGCAAAACTGTCAAGACCATGTGAAAGCTGCTGCACTTTTAAATGAAATAGGTATAGTTTCTGTTCTTCTGTATATTTGCTTTTGTTTGCTTGATCATCTGATCATTCTTTGTTGTTGTTGTTGCAATGTGTTCTAGATCAGTTGTCTGAAGACGTTGACCTCTCAGGTCTTGAAATATTAGAGACTGATCAGACACTAGTACAAAAGCATCGATCAACAGTTCACAAACAGGCCCAGTCAATGTTAAAGGATGGACTGGAGACACTCAATCATCAGAAAGTAAGTACGGTAACTAATTTGTCACATTTGTATAGCTTGTTTTTTTAAGCACTGTTCATTTGTTTAATTTTCCTTCTGCTTGTCCTCCAGGTTACTAATGCTGTTCTAGTGTTCAGCAATCTTGGGACTTTGACTGCTGAACTCACAAGAACTTTAGAAAAATCTTTGTCCACCCTTTCCAAAGGAATATCAGAGGCTCTTGATGTACAAACCCTCACCCAGGCTCCGTCTTCAAATGAGTCAAGTAAAAGTAGAGGTGAGTTTGGCACAACTAGTACCATTGTGTTATAGGTAATTTAAATTCATTCTGTGTTTTCGGTTTTATGAATAACCTAGGTGCACCTGGGAGAGTTGTCATGCCCTCTTTGGGCAACATATCATCATTCAGATCAAAGCTTTGGTCAACACTCGAAAATCTATTTGAGGTTTCAATCTACACCCAGTGCAGTCAGGTAGGTCATTTAAATTTTTTTCAGAAAGGAACCAAAATAGCTTGGAATTTCTTGATTACTCATTTTAAACACATCAGCTCTATGGTAATAAATGTCATTCTTTGTACCAGATTGAAATACTTCAGGCAGTGCTTCATGTACAATGTAATGAACTTGGTTGCAAGATTCAGCTGCTAAGTGAACACCAAAATATGACTAATACTTTCTGGTCGAGAGTATTAAAATTATTAGCTCAAGAACTTATATTAAGTGCACAGAGTATGTTTATAATTTTGTTTTTTCTCTCTCCCATTTTATTACTGATGCAATTTGCTATCATCTTTTCTTTTCTTTCTGGTGCTTGTCAGGCTCTACCTACATGAAACAAGCTCTTGAAGGAGAATTTCCAAAACTGCTTCGTCTGTATGTTGATCTGAGTAAAAGACTGTTGACTGCCCATAATAAAGCTGTTGTGGAATCTATTCCAAGTGATTTGTCTTCAGAAGGTGCTAAACAGCCGTATCAACTTCAGTATGTTTCTGAGATACTCTTAAATAATTTGTATGCTTCAGTACCATTGTTAATTGCTTCCGTTTCTTGCAGACGAGAGCTCATTGCACAATTCGAAAATGCCTATCTCTCACGTTCAGTGTCTAGATTGCTAGATCCAGTGAACTTGATGTTTTCAGAAACCAAAGCCCCTACCCATGAGAATGTAGATGGACTAGTTAGAACTATCACAAGGTTGGATCACAGTGATTATTTTTTATTTTTTATTTTTTTTCTCTTATATTTTTCTTGTCTTTGTACTATAACACTTACTAATGGTTTTGCAGTGAACTAAGTGTATCATTAGTGGATGAAGCTCTTAGTAAAACGGTATCAAAGAATATTGGGAAAGCTGTTCATCTATTTTGTATCAAGTGTGAACAGCTGATTGCAACAGGGGGTGATGCAACCCAAGTAATTGGTAAGGACAGTACTTGAGATCTAATACTTTTGCTTATCAGTCAAGTTCATTTCATTAAGATAATATTATTAAATACATATGTTTCTAAGAAATATTATTTTAATCCATAAAATCTTCTTGCAGACATTCCAAGTCAAGCTCAGGCTTTAAATGCAGCTGCTGCAAATATTCTGTATTACTTATCAGGCCAACTTGAGAGAGTGTTGAGTAATATGGGGGCCATGCTTGCAGCAGGCCCTGCAGCTGTTGTCAGAGAGTCTCTTAGTGGTGTAGAAAAATTGGTAATGAACCATGTGTTAAATCCCTTACTAGCCTCTGTTGGAGATGCTGTTGAAGCTATCCTTTTGACTATGCATGATGAGGACTATGCAGCGGATGTAGGATCAAGTACTAACAGCCTCTATATGAAAGAACTTCAAACTTTCATTGGGAGAGCTGTGAACTTGTATCTGTCACCCTTTGATGATCAGGTCCTAGTAGTGAAATGGTAAGGGTTTGTGTTTTCACTGCATTGTCTATTTAACTTAAACTTTGTAACTACACACCATTGTTTTTGATTTGTCTAGCTCAGTTTCTGTTGCTACTCGGTGTATTGAACTATTTTTGCGCTTGGCTTCCTTAATAAGACCCTTAGGAAAGGTGGGCGTTGCAAAACTATCCTCTGATTTTGAAAAGGTATATCTTTATCTCATATTCGCTGTGCTATTTCTTTTGTGCTCCTCTCTAAAATAATTCACTCCCTGTCCTGAAACAGGTGGAGCTGGCCTTGCAGCCTTTGGCAGGACGGCAACCGCCGGCAGACTTAGGGTGGGGCAAGCACATACGAACACTTCGTTCTTTAAAGACTCTGATAGGTCTTCCTGCACATGAAGTGGCAGCTAGTTCTGCAGTTGGCACGGCCCTACCCCATAGTCTTGTGCTGACCTTGTTGTTTTCACAGGCACCTCAGGAACTCCTGTCCCCTCACCAGGTACAGAACATTGTGTGATGTTAGTGTTAATATTTTTCCCCAATGAATTTTTTTTTCTCATGTCTTCTAATTCTGTTTAGAGTGCAGGCTGGTCCATCAGCCGCTTATCACAGTGGCTGGACTCCCATCCTGCAGAGCGAGATCGTCTGCAATTAGTGGGAGGTTGCCTTCAACGGTATCAGCAGGCAGTCCGCCAGTTAGGACAAGCAGAATTTCACCCGGTCTATCCTATCATGGTATCCCTGCTGGAAGCAGGTATGGCTCAGTGTACTAGTACCTGATTTATGGGTGGTTATTACTGGCCAGTGAAGTGCCTGTTAACACCTAGGTTTTGTTTCAATTTTAAAACACCAATATTTTTCAGTTAAACATCTATTCTGTTACATGTTTTGTTCATACGGTCTGAAGTATTTAAATAAAGATGTGAATTAGTACTTGCATATGTTATTTCACTCCCACCTTAAATCTTAAGTATCATTGAACATTGTTGGTGTGACAAGGATGTTTGGATAAGGGTGCAACATTGAAAATCAATTCAATTTCAAATAATTTATTCAGTTTGCTGGGCACTTTGGGTACCAAAATCAATTTTTCCTTACGAGAATACTAATATATGTAGAAGAAAAATATTACCTCTCTATTTTCAATTTAACATTCACAACCAAAAAAAATATGACATGAGTATTGTATCTCCTCTTTCTATATATGTACATTTCATGGTTGATAATTCTGAAGTCTTAACATAAACCAATCTTAACAAGAGTAAGCATGACTTTCCTTTTCTTTTTAATTGATAAAAAAAACAGCCTTGCATTCAAATTCATCTGGCTTTAACTCAACAGCACATTGATGTTGACAATATTTACCCCTACAATTATTATTGAAACATTGATCTAGAACATTCACAACAAACACAATCTTTTTGTAATTAAAAAGGGAAAGGGATCGACTGTGGCACTGAAAATAAGTTTTTCTGCATTTCAAAGAAAAGTTTTGTTCCTGCTTGGGTCCAAAGTGGAACAGAACTAAACTGAAATGATAAGCAACGAAGTTGGGGGAAACATTTTTCTGCGGGCTAACTCAGCTAGTACCTTGTATTTTAGACACGCGCTCATAAATAAATAATGGAGACTTATGGGCAAATGCAATGATAACTAAAGTACGATTAAGTACGATAAAATAATATAACCCGTGCAAAGTACTCGACGGTGACCAAATTGTGGCACATGGCCTGGAGCCGGTTATTACGAACGGTAACTTACGGGCGCGGCCGTACCCCGCATCACGAGGACATTCTGCATGGAGTATTGGCGACTCGTCGTCTGCACTGCTTCAACTGGCTGCGTTCGCACGCAAGGCTCCCGAGTTTAGATGCAAAGTGGTAGCTGTTTTCTACACCTAGCAACACAAACTTGACCGGGACAGTGTAATTTCGACGCACCTGCATCACGGACTACGTGTGCACATAACGGGGCACATAGTCTCTGGGGGACACAATGCGTCTCACACGAGTGCCATAAAAAGGAGCGCGAATCACGTGTCGTCGATAAGTATTAGCTAAATGAAAAAGAGATCATAGGGGAGTGAATAGACATTGGGATGCTGGGATTTCTTTACTCCGAAAACAAAATATCTCGCGGGCCAGACTGCTTAGTTGCCGCGGGAATGCGGGGCGCCGAGCCCGTCCAGACCCGCCCTGGTGTCGACCATCTTCGTGTCGCACGAGTTTGCCGACCGCCGACGTAGAGACGCCCTGACGACGACGCGCTGTTGTGCCCCCGCAGGACCCCGCCACCTCCTCAGTGATCCTCGTCACCTGGAACACCGTTGGGTCACCATCAGGTACGCAAACCCTAAAACAAAATGTCTCGAGAGATTAATTTCAAGTGAGACGACGCTTTGTCACCAGAGGCGTCCAGTGGCCCCCGTTTGCAGGGCGTTTCTCAGCCCGCAGAAAGCACGAGGTGATGTTCAGAGGTAGCTACAGTGAGGAGACTCGACTGCACGTGCAACAGTGTGTGAAAGGAGGGGGAGGGTTGGTGGCGGTGGCGTCGCCGCCTCACCGGAACTGGGTGGAATAGTGGCACCGTGAGGGGAAATTCCAGCAGCACGCGCCCAGCGCCCGCTGCCACGTGTCCTCGGAGAAACTTATTCGCGTACGAACGTCATTGCTTCTTACTGCGCCTGCCCTTGCCCCCCCCCCCCCTCCCCCCCCTAACCAGCGCGCGTAGTGAGTGCGGGGAAAAGGGCACGAGGGAGGGGTAGGAGATGCTGATCCACTTAGGATCGATTGCGCTCGCCGGAAAATGCCTCGAAAATAATAATAGGAAAAATAATAACAATAATATGACGATATGAGCGGAAGGTTTGCTTGAAGTGCACGTAGTTTTGCCTCTTTCGACGAATATGAAATTTTGAGAGGGAAGAAACGTGTGAATTACTGGCATCCTTGAACGGATTTGTTTCATTTATTGAATTCGGTCAGGAACAAGAGCTAATAACAATCGTGCGATGTATTGACCTGTCTCAAGTGCATTTAGCGCCTGGTGGGTAGGCAACACCGACTTCTGAACGCACGCGGGTCGTGCGGGCTGGCCTACCCTAACATTCGCAGGCGCTCGGCGTCGCTGTTTACACAAGATAAGGAGAAAATTGTCGAAACGTACATTATGGAACATGGCATCGTAGGGCTTATGCAGGGCTGTTTGCACCGGGATATATCGGACGCCTCTCCGACAGTCTTGCTGAGAGTGATCGAATACACTGAATTCAAAATCCATCCAATAAAAATAAAATCGCGCAAGTGGGCAGGTGGACGGGGCGTGAAATGCTTTAACGAGAAGCTCAAGAAAAGTGGAAGAACATTGTTTTTGCAAAAGAAGCGGCACACATGCGTACAAACAAAGGCAAAAACTCGTGCGCATGACAAAGCGTCTCAAAGCGTGCAGTCTCGGCGAAGCGAACACACACACACACACACACGCACATCTAGTCGCCCTAGAACTACCACACAGAGAGGTAAGCCAACTTGTCTGTCGTGTTCCGGGTCGGCATGACTCACCGGCAGAGGCTCGGCCAGAGGTCCGCAGACCTGCCGACCGCTTCCCCCACAGGCCCTTCAGTTTCCTCCAGTTCTCCCTCTTGCCCCAGGAACCTGCAAGCACACTACTGCTACAGACATGCCCGAGCCCAGGCCACAGGTGGCCGCAGGTGGCCGCAGGGGCCGGGGCATGCACCGCCGTAGCACGTCACCGAGTCGTCTCCTCTCCTCCGCCTCCGCGCTCCCGCTTGCAGTGCGAGGGGGAGTTCAACACATTTCCGCAGCGAGGTTTACGAGAACTGTTCGGCAGCAAAAAAAAATGTTAGCTGATGACTCCGGTCCTGCGCAAAGGCGTATTACGCGAGAAAGCGAGCAAGTTTTGGGTTCAAACATTTCCGGTCTGCTGGACCGCGCCAAGGCCGTGTCCAAGGGGTCCCTCACTTTCTTAGGAAACTGTATACAAGAGTATGATGAGTACGTCATGTGTAACGATGTTCTGGGAGTATTTCGGGAGCATGAAGCTGCGTGTACACAGAGTGTGTTGAGTGAAGGACCCCTCGGCCGTGCCCATGTCCTCCTATCCGCACAGGCCGCAGCGCAGCGCATCCGATCTCCGCGACCCGGCCTCGTAAACGCATTTTGGTTGTCCTTCATCCAAACTCGGCAATATGTGGCCCGCCAGCAGCCGAGCTCGGCACGGCTTAGCCATGGCCGAACCTGGCCGCTCCGCTCCTCTGGGACAGTCGAGCCACTCTGTCGTGTTGACATTGGGGACGAGAAGAGAAGAGTGAGGGGATGACTCACATTTCATCGCTTATTTTGCTCTGCGCCAAGTTTGCAATGGTACGGTTTACGTTATGAAGAGTTCATTTATTTCGAGATTTAGAGCGCAAACGCATATGTGAGCTCTCACGATACAGACGTTTATATTCGCATACCTGACAGGTTTGCTCCTGCTTCGTCGCTGTAGAGGCACTGTGCATTAATTTGGTATCCGTCTGGGCAGGAACGCGATTTTTTGGATGAGGACCACCGGCCTCCTGTGCGGGAGACAAGAGACAGACAGGAGTAGAGAGAGACAGAGAGACTGACGGGAACCGGAGGATAAGGTACAGAGATGCAGGCACAGTTCACACAAACAACATGTCCAAAGCAAAACATTCCGGCATTCACATGACCGCATGCCGCAGGCACTGGCTCCATAGCTTAAGCTCAGGAACGACGATTATTTACAGATCTCCTCAGGGCATCTCTATTAGTCATTTCTACGAACGGACTTTCTCGCGTACGTTCATTAGAGGCTATGTTAGCGTGAACTTTTACAGCGACATCACTCCAGACGTCATAAAAAGATATATCCCGTTGCTGAGCAGACCGAAGGGGCCGAAGTCAGGTCCAGGCCAGGCCCAAGCTCATGCAAGCCTCACCCGGCAGCCACGCGGCGGCGCTGCAAAGCGCATATGCCCCGGGTGTAACCCCGCCGGGGCCCCCATGCCTCCCATGCCCATGGCCTCGCCGGTGAGCCCAACAAACCTGGTGCACCGTCTACAGGGAGGCCCCCGCAACCCCCTGCGCCCCGGGGCCATGGGGCCCCCCCTGGAGCCCGTTCTGCGCGCCCTGCTGTGTCCGCGCCTCGGCCTGGGCCTCGGCCCGGGCGGACCCGATGCTACTAACGGCCCCCTTGAGGTCAGAGCCCGCGCCAAGGCCTGCGCTGCCAGCGGCCGCTGCTCCGCCTGCACCTGCGTCAAACGGTCAGACTGCGGTCCACACGGCCAACCCGGACGTAGCGACACCCAGGGCCGTGGCCAAGGCCGTGGCTCAGCCAGGCCAACAAGAACACGTCACGTACCTCTCAAGCTGGCCCAGTCCGATGTCCGCTTGTCTACCGAGGGCTGCGCCTCCTCGGCCGAGTCGTCATCGGAGAACTCGGGGTGCTCCTCGTCGAAGCCCTCGTCTCGCAGCTCCTCACTCTCGTCGATGAGGGCGTCCCGTTTGCCGTATCCTCCTGCCATGTTGTCCCAGGCCCGTTTCCCAAATCCGCCATTCATGCTGTCCCATGCTCTTTTTCCGAAGCCGCCATTCATGCTGTCCCACGCTCGTTTGCCGAATCCTCCTGCCATGTTGTCCCAGGCCCTTTTACCAAATCCTCCTGCCATGTTGTCCCAGGCCCTTTTACCAAATCCTCCTGCCATGTTGTTCCAGGCGCGTTTTCCGAAACCGCCGCTCATGTCATGCCATCCTCTTTTCCCGTATCCACTGCCTATGCTATTCCACGCTCTCTTCCCAAAGCCTCCAGCCAAGTTGTCCCACGCCCTTTTACCAAACCCTCCTGCCATGTTGTCCCAGGCCCGTTTGCCGTATCCTCCTGCCATGTTGTCCCAGGCCCGCTTTCCGAACCCTCCTGCCATGTTGTTCCAGGCACGTTTTCCGAAACCGCCACTCATGTCATCCCATCCTCTTTTCCCGTATCCGCTGCCTATGCTATTCCACGCTCTCTTCCCATAGCCTCCAGCCATGTTGTCCCACGCCCTTTTACCGAAGCCTCCACTCATGTCGTCCCACCCTCTCTTACCGTATCCGCTTCCTATGCTGTTCCACGCTCTCTTCCCATAGCCTCCAGCCAGGTTATCCCAGGCACGCTTCCCGAACCCACCACTCATGCTGTCCCACGCTCTTTTCCCGAAGCCGCCGTTCATGCTGTCCCACGACCTCTTCCCGAAGCCTCCCGCCATGTTGTCCCAGGCCCGCTTGCCGAAGCCCCCCGACATGCTGTCCCAGGCGCGCTTTCCCACGTCGAGGTCCTCGTCCGCATCGTGGGCCTCTAGGAGGGCCCCGTCGTCCTCCCAGGCCCGTTTGCCCCAACCCCCGCCCATGGCGTGCCAGTGGCGCTTGCCTCCCGCCGCCTGGCTCCATGACCGCTTGTCCTCGTCGATGTCTGCGACCTGCGCCTGCAACAAGCACATGACATATGAGCTCTGGCATGGGACTTGTAGACCCTAGGGGTAACTCATTGTGTCACTCAGTGTCCGTTTTATCGTGCAGCAGGTGATCGTCTGTGTGGGCGCAGTGGTACAGCCCAGGCCGTCCTCGGGCAACCTGTTGGCAAACCGCCCCGCCCTCTCTCTCTCTCTCTCTCTCTCTCTCTCTCTCTCTCTCTCTCTCTCTCTCTCTCTCTCTCTCTCTCTCTCTCTCTCTCTCTTCCCCTCTCTCTCTCTCCCCTTCCCCAGCCCCGGCGCGCCGTTCCGGGCGGCAGGCATTGGCCGTAACGGTACACTTAGGCCTTCTTTAATCCAGCTGAACGCAGTAAACGTTTCCGGCGCCTGGCAGCCGCAGCCCCTCAACCCTCCGGCCGCATACACGGCTCCGGCAGCGGGGGGAATGATAATCAAGGCCGGCGTATGGCCTGTGGCCGGCCCTGGGCGAGCCTGTGTCCGGGCTCCGGCAGGCCTCCGGCAGGCCGCGCGCGGAGAACGGAAGGAGAGGCGCCACTCCTTTCAAGGAATTGCAGGGCGGCAGACCTCCGGGCACCTCCGGGCACCTCCGGGCACCTCCGGGCAGCAGGCAGCGCTCCCTGCCGCCTCCGGTCAGTTGTCGGGCTCCGGGCCGCTGCCGGTATGCGCTGGTGAATGACTGCCCCCTGCGATCAGTCCGACGGATGCTTCCTGTCTGCTTGTCGACGAGCTTGTCGCAGTAAACGGCTTTCGGGTGGCCAGAGCCTGTGGCGGGGTTGCCGGGGCCCGGGGCTGTCGGCGCTGCCGGGCTCCGAAGCAGCATGACCCTGGGGACCCTGGGCTGGAGCCGGGCTGCTGGGCCGCTGGCCGTGGCCGGCCGCACGAGTCAGCGACGCCGGCTGTAAATTCCCCCACTTTGCATTTTTATGTCGTCATTATTTCTATAATAGTTGTTGTGATGTGTGCCGCGGTCGCTGCGCGGCAGGCCCAGCTTTAAATTCCACATGGATTTTGGGCAATTTCCATCCGGATTTTCTGCTTTCCAGATGGGTTTTGAAAATTCCAGACGGATTCAATGGTTTCCACACTAGAAAAAGGTTGCCATATGGAAAATTCGGTTTCCTCAAGGCCTTTTTTCCATTGTGGAAATTTTCCAGAGTGGAAAATATTTCCCACAATGGAAAATATATTTCTATCTGGAAAAGGGGTGTGGAAAAAGCTGAGATTCCATGCAGTATTTTCCATACTGGAAATGATAAATCCGTCTGGAATCCAAATTCCATTCAAAATTCAACTTCATATAAAATCCAAAGTTCTTGCAATAATGGATTGACAGTTGGTGTTGTGACAGATGGTGTGGTGACAGTTGGTGACGGGGTGAGTGCAAGGGGGGCAGGAGATGCAACAGTAAAGGGCGCCGCGGGGGCGGCGGGGGCGGCGGGGGCGTGGCGCCGCACGACGGCCTCGGCTCATCCTGCAACACTGGTCGTATGAGACAGAGGACCGCCGCCTCCCCTGCTCCGGCGTGTCACTCGGCAGCCGCCACACAATTAAATGTCGAGAGCTGTGCTGGAGCCCTTCCAGGCAGTTGCACCTCTGCTGCTATGTTATTGTGCAGTTGCGTTTCCAATTTTGTTCTTTCATGGTACCTTTTCTTGTGGCCGCGCCGTTTACGGCCGGGCTGCGGCGGCTGCGGCGGCTGCGGCGGCTGCGGCGGCTGCGGCGGCTGCGGCGGCTGCGGCGGCTGCGGTGGCTGCGGCGGCTGCGGTGGCTGCAGCGGCTGCGGCGACTGCGGTGCGCGCGGTTACGACCGCAAATATGCGTGGCGAGGCGCATCCTTATCTCCCCGTCTCCGTGCCGGGAATGCCGCGACTGTTGCGGATATAGTGATGCGACCGCTGACGCGAGGGCAGGGCGGAGCGGGGAGGCAGGGTTTGAAGGACGGCAAGATGACGCTGCCGCGGGTGAGGAGCGAACTCAGAACCTACGGCCCGCGGGGTCGGCTCGGCTCGGGGTCACAGGCGGGGGCGTGCTGGCCGCCGCTGGCGCTGGGCCACCTACGAGTCCAAGTCAATGCGCCGGCGACAGGCGTCCTCCTTGTCCATCCCGTTGTCTTGTGGCGGTTCGGTTTCGGTCGATGGTTGCAGCCGCAGCCTCCCCGCCGGCCGCCGGCGAGGGGAGGGGAGAGGGTGTGGCCGTCAGCGGTGGGGCCGGGGCCCAGCGGGGCCCAGCGGGGACCAGCCGCCCACCAATTCAAACACGCGGCTCGGGGCGGGGCGGGGCTGATTGCGGCGAGCGGGATGTGCGCCGTCACGAACGGTTCAGCGCCGCCCGCAAACAGCAGCTGTTTTACAGACTTGTTATGCTAATCCGGGCCGCGCGACCACCGATCCGCGCGCGCGTCCGATCCGAAAGCTGCTCCAGCCCAGCAAATTACCGCGTGGCCAATACTCACCAGCTGGTGGTTGAGGTCCTCGGCTGCGGCGGCGGGCGCGGAGGGGGCGTCATCGGATGCCGTGCAGCAGGCCTGGAGGGTGAGGACAGCCGCCGTCAGATGGACCAGCCACCTCATCGTTCCTCAGCTCCTGCGGACAGAGGCGTACGTCATCATTTGCAGATTTTCGCGTCGTTCGACGAGAAATATTTCTTATTTGCAGGGAGTTTTGATATGTGCTGGGAGAGCCCGGCGCCTTGACTTTTTTAAGTTCTCCTAACAAAATTTTAGTTCACGGAACAAAACAAAAAGAAAGGCATTTTAAAAAAAAATTAGTTGCGATCACTAATCTTTTTTCTACGAATGGAAAACCTGGGAGGTGGAGCAGTGGAGCAGGGATGGCAAGCCGCTATAGCACCATTGCGATATGCAGAACCGTGTACGCTGGGCTCATGCTGCCACCACCGCCCGTGCAGGGCTTCTAAGAACCACACTACCGAGGGCGCATCTTTTCATCCAGCCCTCGGTTCGATAGGAATCCCCGCTCTTTGATGTAAACAGCTTTGGGTTACGCGGCTTCTTTCTGAAGGGCACAAAGAGGCGGACATGACTCTGCTGTTCCTTCACGAGACTGTGGGGCTCGGTGCGCCGTGCGGGGGCGGGCCGGGGGCGGGCCGGGGGCGGGCCGGGGGCGGGCCGGGGGCGGGCCGGGGGCGGGCCGGGGGCGGGCCGCGCCCAGGCACTCCTTATCGGCAGTTCCCCGATACACGCCGACACCTTATCACTGCATTTGGGCGCGCGCCCGCATACTTGTGCGGCCGGCATACGGCAGGTGAATCGCACACACACGATTGTTTCGGCGATAACGACCATACGGATCACTGTTGGCGGGTGGAGGGAGGGAGGGAGGGAGAGTGAGCGAGAGCGAGAGAGAGAGAGAGAGAGAGAGAGAGAGAGAGAGAGAGAGAGAGAGAGAGAGAGAGAGAGAGAGAGAGAGAGCGAGAGAGAGAGAGAGAGAGAGAGAGAGAGAGAGAGAGAGAGAGAGAGAGAGAGAGACAGAGAGAGAGAGAGCGAGAGAGAGAGAGAGAGAGAGAGAGACACAGAGAGAGAGAGAGCGAGAGAGAGAGAGAGACACACAGAGAGAGAGAGAGAGAGGGGGGGGGGGAGAGTGCGCGGCGCGGAGCGGTGTGGCGGGCGGGCGGTGTGGCGGGCACGGCCCCCGGCCCCGGGCGGACCCAATGCTGGCCCCGAGCGGTGCCCCGGTGTGGCGTCGCGTCGCGCGGGCCGTAGTTCGACTCGCAGACGGAACCTGATGAGCTATTCATGCGTTGCCCAAGTGAAGTGAGGCCGCCCTGCCGCCCTGCCGCCCGCCGGGCCGACGGGCCGTCGCATATCGGCGGCTCGGCGGATGGCGAAGCTTTGCCGAACCAAGTGGAAAGAGACATATTGAAAAAGGCAGTTCCTAGCGAGCCGGAAGCGGCGGGAAGTTAAATGCGGCGCGTTTTCACGGCAACTGAGCGTGCGAAAAGGCAAAAAAAAAAAAAAAATTCTGCCAAGATCGGGCAAGAGCAGCCTACTTTTGTGCGCGATTGGCTTTGGAATGGAAAAGCGGGAGTGGAAAGGACGCAGGCAGCGGCATGGTCGCATACCAGTCGAGGTAGTGCAGCTGTGCCTCCAACCGGGGCTGCAGCGTTCTCACTTATACAGCCACATTTCTGTCCCGGGTTCCAGTACCGATCCCGCGACGGGGCACCCACTTTCACCGCGCCTCGCCCCGTTTGTTTTCAGGGCAGTTTAAAACTGGCCGAGATGAAAAGAAAAAGCTAGGAGCGACAAACGCCCTTCACCTAAACCTTTCCAACAATAAAGAGGATACAACAATTTAAACAGACGCCCAAAGAATTCCCCCCTCCCCGACAGCGAGGGAATTCCACAAAGTTTCCGTCGGCAGCTGGGCCCGGCTGGGTCCACTTCCTAGTGTACTCACCCTCCCCCGCTCGGCTCTGTCTGTGCCCTCCAAATCCTCCTCCTTCTGCACAGCCTCCAACCCCCTTTCATCTACTTACGCCCGCCGCTGACGCTTCGTGAGGGCGTGGCGACGAACCTTGTTTAGGGGGCGGCGGACTACTTCACTATGCCTCCGTGCCTCTTTGTGCAATCCATAGCCTTCCCTTGGTGGAAAACCAGAAGCGGCGACTGCAACCACCCGCCTTATATGAAAACAAGTGTTCTTGACTGCTGGAAAGCGAGCGGGCCGGGCAGTCACAGAGCACAGCCACGGCCAGCGCCTGCGGTGCGGGGGGTAGGCAGTCCCGCCACGCAGCCGTGCCCCCGCGCGGCCTACGCTGCAGGCGCTCGGCGCTGTGCTGTACTGTCGTGCGGCACTGCTGCTGCCACAGCCGCAGCTGTGCTCGCGGCCCGGCTGTCACCCACACCATTGATGGGGACAAATGACACGGGGTTCAATTGGCTCCACGTTCATGGCTCTCCCCGTCTGGGCCGTCGTTGGAAACAACTTCTTTTCGCTTTAAAGGGCACGGCGTTCTGCTAAGGCCCTCGCCTCACTTTCAAGCCGCCTCCATTATGCATTTTAAATTGCAAGGTATGGTGGTAAACTTCCCAGAAGACGTGGGCCCATTGCAGTACACTGTATTACAAACTGTTTGCGGCACAAGCTAATTTTGCAATAACGTGTCCATCACGTCCTAAAGGGAGTGTATCACTATTTCATCGTTTCGCAGTTTCTGGAAACGGGCAGTTGCCTCGGCATCCACCCCCCTCCCCTCCCCCTCCACTGCGCTGCAGGGCACAGCCGTATTGGAGGGGGTAAGAGCCGCTCTCCCGGATGAAATGCGTGACGCGACAGAGCCGTCCGATGCGAAAACGCCGCTAGCGTGAAGATCAGATCAAAAGAAGTATCTGACGAGCGATTCCTTATTTCTTATTCTTTCTCGCGACTTCGGATTTTTTTTCATGCTGCTGCTTGGCTAACATCCTGCACTTAGGCTCGGTGGTGCCCTGCTCGGACGCGTCTGGATGAGGCCGAAGCGGCCGAAGGTCCTGTCGCATGCGAGAGGACATCGGCGATCGGTGAGGCACTCTCCCGTGATGAAGCGCCCGCCGCCCGCCGCCCGGAGACATCGAAATGTCACGTTACTCCGTTCCCAGACGCAGCCGGATGGGTCATAGGAACACAGCGCGCTATCCCTCGAGGATAGTTAACAACGCTAACAACGTTAACAACTAGAAGTCTCGTTTCGGAACCTCGTGGGATTTGGATTGTGCGAACGTACAGATACATGTCAAAATCTCACTTGGACACACACAAAATGAAAAGAAAAAAAAACTAACACGAGACATCGCACTTTGTTCATCCGCTCTTTTTGGACATCGCACTGCGTGTTCATCAGCAGCGTCGAGCAGCTGCACTGCAGCAGGCACGATCGAACTCATAACGAAATCATCTGGACCCAATCCGGACAAATCATCGGCCTCACTCCCCGAAATAATCACGCGCTCGTTACCCGTCCGTTTCCAAAACGCGAACGCGAGGCGGTGTGCGGCGGCGGCGGTCACAGCAGGTGTAGGGCGGCGGGGGCGGAGGGGGGGGGGGGAGCTGCTTCTTAGAGCTTGACGACAGCACGACGACAGCAGAGCCGAGCAGAGAGGGAGAGAGAGAGAGAGACAGAGAGAGAGAGAGCAGGCCCGGCAGGGCGTCACTAACTTTGACAAACTGTTCGCCGGGAGACGGCTACGGCTGGCCGGGGCCGGGGCCGGGGCCGGGGCCGGGGCCAGGGCCGGGGCCGGGGCCGGGGACGGGAACGGGGCAGGGGCAGGGGCAGGGGCAGGGGCAGGGGCAGGGGCAGGGGCAGGGGCAGGGGCAGGGGCAGGGGCAGGGGCAGGGGCAGGGGCCGGGGCCGGGGCCGGGGCCGGGACGCACGGACTTAGCGGTTCTCGGCCTCCACCCTCGATTCGCCAACACGGCCGGGCAGCGCGGCACGCCAACGCCAGGCCCCCGGCCAGGGCCCAGGAGGGCCCCATTCACACAAACGGAGCACGATGCGGCTTCGTCTGCCACAAGCAACACAAGCCTGCCGAGAACAAACACGTTTGTTTGAGGCCGGATAGGGTTCTAGGATTCTTAGGCGAAGTCTGGAATGGATAGTAAGAAGTCGCAATGAAGAAGAAGAACTTCTGTTCAAAGTATGAGAAGTCACGTGTTTTCCACCGAAAAGAAAAAAAAGATTTTCTTAAAAGTAGTTTTTTTGCGTTCTTCTTCTTCTTCTTCTTCTTATTCTTCTTCTTCTTCTTCTTCTTCGCTACTTTTAACTTCCGTTTTGAGCTTCTCCGAAGTACTCTGCGTCCAGCAGTATTTTGTTTCAATGTTGTTTTTCTTAAAATTAGTATTATTTCTTTTAACGAATTAACGGAAACTAACAACATTACTTGTCTCCTAAGGTGATGTTGTCTTTAATACTTTGACAACTCACATTGTAGTGCGTACTGCGCACTTGCCATGATCCGATAGTGCGGGAGCAGGAAGGGATGCGCGTCTCCCTGCGTATTTCCCAGGGGACGAATGTCATTGAACCGGCCGGGGCGTGGCGGGCGTGGCGGGTTCGTGGAGGTTGATGGTGAGTAGAGGGGTGATAGAGAGGAGAGAGAGGCAACGCTCTCTTTCTAAAAAATTTCGTTAGACGTTAGACGTCCCTTCTTAACCCTTTCACTACGCGACGGTAGGCTCAGTGGTCAACTCCGTTAAACTTCGCTATATGGCGACACAGCAGATCAAAACGAGTGTATTCGGAGAAGAGCAGGGTAGAGCCTCGAGTACAAACAGGGCCCGTTGTCATGGTGACCGGGAGGGCGGCGCGTACGACAGCGCCAGTCGGTGCAGCAAGTGTTTGTTACGCGGGGTAGTCGCAGGTAGTCATCGGCACGGGTCACCACCGTTTCATGAACTTTTTTTTTCTTTTTGAAAGAGACGGTAATAAAAAAAAAACATTTGCGTCAGGATTCGCGGGCCAGAAAAAAAATTGCTGGCGCGCACCGAGTGTGGGGAAAGCGTAGCAAGTTCCATTTGGTCAGGGGACGAGGAGGCCTCGCCCTCGGCCTAGCCTGGCTGGGAGGCAGCGGCTGGGGAGGCAGAGCGGCCAAGTGGCGTTGATGGTGGCGGCGACGGCTCAGGCGCTCGCGGGCCACAGGGGGCAGCGGGGGTCCCCAGAGGCCGGGCGGGCGCGTGGTTCGTCCAGCTCCAGCCAGGTGCGCCCCGGCCCGGCACCGGCCCGGCCCAGCACCGGCCCCTCCAATACGGCTGAGCTTGACGACGTGTTTCCGTGGGCGTGGCACGTCGTTGTGGCACGCTGACTGCAGCGGGGCCCGGGCGGGGCCGAGCGGGGCCGCCGGTGGTCGCCGCCGAGCCCCCGCCTGGGGGGCTGACAGCAGCAAGCCCTCCGGAGACAAACTGTCGCACGTGACGCACCACTGCTGTGTCTCGCGCGCGGCCACACACACACACACACACACACACACACACACACACACACACACACACATAGCGCGTATGACGCCCCTCTCTCAAGTAGTTTCCAGCACCCCGCTCACGCCCGAACCGGACCGTGCCGGACCGGACGCCCCCGGCTGCCCCCTGCTGCCCCCGGCTGCCCCCGGCTGCCCCCGGCTGCCCCCGGCTCCGTGCGCGGCCTCCCTTAGTTCCCACCGCGAGGCGGCGGCTGTTCTCCGCCTTCCGTCCGCCCGCCCACAATACTTGTTGATATCGGAAATGGGGAGGGGAGTTCGCTGTGCACAAAGCCCCCCGCAGAGCCCGAGCCGGTGAATAGGCAACGCGACAAAGCAGGGCACGGCGACCGCCGTAGATCGGGAGTGACAGTGTGACGGCTGACCTCTGAGCGGTAAAGCTGGACGGCCCCCGCTCTGCACGGAGAAGAAATATTGGTGGTCGCAACTTATTTTTAAGTTGATTTTCAGACAAGCGGTCAATTTTTGTTCGGAGAACTAAAATTCAGTTGAACTAACGAAACGCAAGTTGCTCCAAGGCAGAGGTTCACTGAAGGACCAAAAAGCAGAAAACAATTGCTCAGTACCCCCAACGAACCTCTTTCTTGGGGCAGCTAACGTTTCGTTGGTGCAGCTACAATTCAGTACCCCAACAAAATTATAGTTCGTCGAACAAAAATGTACTGCTTGTCTGAAAATCAACCGAAGGGGTAGCCACTCGTGTATTAGTCGGGTCAACCAGACGTGCCATTACGCGTATTAGTAACAGAATTTGGGCGAATTTGGCGCAAAATCGTCCCAAAAACTGATATTTTGGGACGTAATAACTGTTTAGTAAAAGTGTAATAGCGCGTAATAGGGAGTAGTCGGGTCACATATTTCGAGAGTGAACACCCCCTCGAAAGAAACTTCAAAGTTAATTGCGACCACTAATCTCCGTGTTCGGATGACTGCCTCACCGGCTCGCCCCTACTGCAGGCGGCCGCCCCATCGCCGCCAGGGCACAGGGCACACCCGCACCCTACAGGACGCGACTGCCGCGACGTCTTCATACCGGAAGAAAGTTGTTTCAATGCATCGAAGTGCCGCGGATGTCGCCCAACTTTGGCTGTTACCTTCAGGCCGGATGCCCCCCCCCCCCCTCCCCTCGTCCTCCGAGTGCTGGTGACCATTCAGGGCCGCGAGCAATATTCTAAAGTCAACCGCGCCGTGTCCCTCCGGGCTTGAGACGTCGTCGGGCTAGGAGCTGCCGTTCTGCGCACAAACGCCGCCTTGTCAGCTCGCCGATCACTCCAACGCGACAGAAAGTTGTCCCCGGCCGGGGGGCGCGGCGGAGAAAGGTGCTCGGAAAGAAATACGAAATCCGCGCGCACAATGAACCTGCAGCCCTCGGTGGGAGTTGAGTCGAGTGATAATCAAGAGGCAAACAGCACCGCACAGTATTGTGCTGGGTGCGGGGACCGAGCGACAGAGGGCGTGCCGCGCGCTGCGTCACCCGCCAGCAACAGCCGCTATGCGCGTTAGATTTTACGATGGCCGCGCACTGCGGTCACATGTGGTCACTTATGTTCCGCCGCCGGCCGAGATCACGATGGTATGCGGAGTGAGCAGCGGCACAGCACAGGGAGGTGGGGGCCGGGGGCGGGGGCAGGGGAGGGTACGGAGAACACGGAGGTGCGGGGAGGCCGAGGCCGGGCGCAGGCCGCTCCGATTCCAATCAGCTGCGCATGGCGACGGCGAGGACCATTTCGTCGGCATCGGCTCTGAGGCTGAGCTTGGGCTCCCCAAGTCCACAGCTCCCCGCCTGCAGCGACGCCGAGCGGCACGGAGGGTGGGACACAGAAAGCGTGTTAGCGGCGCGCCAGAGGCTAGGCCAAGACCAGAGCCGGCCGCGCCGGGCCAGGCAGCAGGCTGCCCAGCTACCACCACAACTACAGCAGGTCTGTCGTGGTCAGGAGTCCGGGCCGGGCAGCGCAGGCAGCGCAGGCAGCGCCAAGGCAGGGCCTTTGCCCTCTGGTCCTGGCCCTGCCATGGCCCTCCCACACACCGCACGGCACCGGGCTGAGGCTGAAGCGTGCCGGCACGGCCGCGCCACGCACCGCCACGCGCCGTGATGACTAAACTCCACATCTGAGCCGGGCCCTCGCCGACAGCTACCCGGGTGTCGGAGGATAGGATCCACGTCTTCTGGGACGGCTTCTGTCTTCTCCGCGGGAGATATTAATTACTATTCTCATTTCGTTCCTAAGGGCGCACAGCAGCAAAATCCGGTCGCGTGAAAGGAGCGTTTCTCCGCACTGAAACCTAATCTCCATCCACATTTCCCGCCCCGCCCCCGGTCTCCCCCGTCCTTTTTTGTTGCGTTGTACACAGTATCGCTGTGGGGCGCGCTGTCTGGCGTGCTGGGCGGCTGATATGATAATGAGTTGAGTCCAGTGGCGGTCGGGATGAGAGTCTGGGGCCCACTGGGGCCCACTGGGGTCCACTGGGGCCTGGGCGGGGGGCCCTGGGGCCCCCTGCTGCGGGGGCGGTGGGCGCGGCGCGTCGCATTTAGCTTGCAGGGAGCCGAAAGCCGATCCCGGCCGCACTCGGCGTTAGCGCCGCAGGCTCCAGGCTGCCCGCCCCCGCCCCTCCCCAGCCCCCGTGCTGCCGGCCGGCGCTGCCCCCCCCCCCCCCCGTATCGCACCTCGACTGGCCGCCCTGGCCACCCTGGCCGCTGCTCGGACACCCTGAGTGGACCGGGACATAACCGCAGTCGGGGGCCCTGCACCGCCCCCCGGCCGCACGAGCGCGCACAGCGACGCAGAGTGCCCGAGGCGATGATGGCTGTGCGCTGTGAGCCGCTGGGAGCGCACAACGGCCGGCGCCTCGGCCAGCGCCTTCCTCTCCCCCTCCATGAAGGCCAGTAAATGAGCTACTCGCATCGAGGAGGTGCTCGCCAGCTGCGCTGCGACCGCACGATTTGGACACGGAGAAAAAAGATAAGTCGCCAACGCTACACTAAATCGAAGAGCGAGGTTCGTTACCCAATGTGGGCAATGTAAAACACATCGCCCTAATAGGGCAGGGGGAGGGGTTTGAACGTCGTCCAGTTAAGGAAACGAACATAGCCCTTAAGGGTGATTTCCCCCCGACTTCGCTCTTTTAGGGCGAGATCCCGCGAAATAACCTCGCCCATTTTAGGGTGACGATTTTAAACCTCACCCTCTGGAGGGCCAGGAAATTTGAGTCGAAAACCTCACCCTTCCAAGAGCGAGGAACATCACTCTAAGATTTACAGTGAAATTTTAAAGTTGATTTTCAGACAAGCAGTAAAGTTTCGTTCAGGGAACTAAAATATTGTTAGGGGAACTAAATTTTAGTTGCACCAAACGCAACGTTAGCTGATCCAACGCAGAGATTCGCTGAAGGAGCAAAGAGCAGGAAGAAATTTGTTCTGTGTCCGCAACGAACCTCTTCGTTGGGTCACCAGTACATGATATGATGAGCAACACTTGTAATGTCATGTCGACATAACGGCCCCGCTAACACATGCTTGATCACGTTAGTGATCCTGGGAAAAAAATAATGATGTTTCATATGAATGTTGATCATTCCTTTTTTGTTTTCCAGCGTCCTGGTCGTCGGTGAAAAGGCGTCAGTTTTACTCCCCCGCCCCGTTGTGCCGGCAACAGCAACTCTGGCAGCCGGAGCAGACAGACAGAAGGGTGGGGGAGGGGCCGGGCCGGGGGTGGAGCTTGTGCCCAGGAGAAAGTTTACTGCCCACACGCAGCGACTCGATGGCTCGTGCTCAATGCACAAATCCAAACTCGCGCGCCGGTCCCCCGACGAACGAGACGAGAGTCGAATCGCGAAACGCGAGAGCGAGAATCGTAAACCAGGCCAGCAGCAGCAGCAAGTGTTACGTGCCGTTCCAAATCCGCCGGCAAACGCTTTTGTTTTCACACGAAATTCGCCGTCGATCCCCGCGGGGGAGTGGTATTCAGCCTTGGCAACTTTCCGTGCCGCAGCATTGGAAGAAATTGAAATTCCGAGGAAAGGCAGGTACTCCACAAGGCATTATTAAAATTGCACATTTAGCCGCGGGCTCCGAGACACGAGCCGTGCTGTCAGGAGCCCCCCGGCCCGGCCCGGCCCGGCACCCCGGCCACAGGCTACGGTCTGTTGCGTGCGGCCACACGGCCCGGGCCACACGTAACCGGACGGGGGGCGGCAGAAGGACAGCCCTCCCTAAGTGAATTAAATCCAATCTCTTTATTGTCTGTATGTTTCACGCAATTCTAGATAGACAAGGTCGTAACACCGCACACTTGGTGGCGCACCGCGAAGAGAAACAACAGTTAACCCCCCCCCCCCCTGTGGAGTCCCGTTCCACCATATGTGCGCGACAAGTGCTAGGTGACTGCAGCCAAGATAACAACCCGCATTTGCAAGTGTGCGGGTTCAAGTACCAGTGCCGGCATCATATTTTCTTGGCCACAGTCACCCTGACGGCTCGGCTCTGGAGAGGGGTGATAGCAGGACAGGTGCAGGAGGGAGGGGTGCCCCCACAACGCCAACACAAAATTCCGTAATTAGGAAATTAGGCAGATTGGGTGGGCACGGTGACCCATATATACGGTAAGGAAGAAGAGCCAAGCCGACACCATACGGCTGGCGGGAGGGAGGGGGTGCCATTTGGGGGCTCATTTGCATACGCGAGGGGGAATTTTTTCCCCTTCAACGGGAACCTTTCATCAGCAGGGGAGAGCGATGGAAAAGAGGGGGGTGAGGGAGGAGAAGCTTCCTGAGGTTTCCTATCAATTGCGTGAGATTGATAATTATTGATCTCGAACACAATTTTATCGGGAAAGCGCAGGAGACCGCGTCAGAGCGCGGGGCGCCAGTCCAGATGCAGTTTCTGACCTCTGAACGCAGCCCGTTCCGTCACATCACATCGCGTGATTTGTGTTGTGGAGGTCCTCGGGCCGGCGTAACAAGCAAGCAGCCAGTACCGCCGTGACTGGGTGCCGACATGGTGCCGAGCTCGAGTGTTTGCACTGGGACGTAGCGCCTTGATACCGACTTGGCCCTGTACACCCGGCTTGTGGGCCCTCGCAGTCCCCGCCCCCGCGGCCCCCACCGCCCCCGCCGCCCTCGCCCCTCTGAGAGCCCTCCACGCGATGCGCCCCGCCCAACTCGGCACCAAAGCCTGTAAGTCTGGCCCTCGGGTCGGGTCGGGTCCGGTCGGGTCGGATGCGATGCGGTCAGTCAGCTGATTGTGCCTGCGTGATTGGGTCGTACAAGTCGCCGGCAAACATTTGAACAAGGCGCGCTGATACGCTGATCCAGAGGGGATGGGGGTGGAAGAGGGGGGGGGGGGGGGCAGTGGCGCAAACGCACTCCGCCGTCGCCGCCGCCCATGTTGTCTCCGCGAAGACGCGTCGAGGTCGGAGGCCACGTGTTGGAAACTTAATTTCTCATACTCTCACTGCGGGTGCAGCGGGTGCAGTGAGGGTCCCTAGGTGCAGCGCAGCGCACCGCATTGTGCGAACAGTCTCCTCTCGAAAGGCCGAAAGCGCAGCAACAGTGGGTGCATCGCTTCACTCGTACACCGGCCGCTGCCACCCACTGCTGCGTGGTGCCTGGTGGGTAGGCAACCAGCTTGTGCACCTCACTCGTGTCGTGCGGGGCGCTAGCGGGCTCGCCTACCCGAGCACTCGCATGCGTGCGGCGTCACCGTTCGCGGTTTCCGACAGCAAGGGGAAATTTCGGACATCGTTTATGGACGATGCCTATCCCCTACTTGATGGAGGAAATGTGTGCGTGTGTGAGTGTGTGTGTGTGTGAGTGTGCGGTCTCGGAGCAGGCCGTGGCAGCAGGCAGCCGGCAGCAGGCAGCGGGGCGCGAGGCGGACGGCGCTGAGAGGATGGAGGGCGTTAGCACAGAATCCAATCGACCATTACCACCAACTACAGCGGGCTGGGCCGGGGCTGGGGCCGAGGGGCCGAGGGGCCGGCGGGGGCTCCAGTCTGATGAAAAGGGCTCAACGTCGTGTAAACGATTTGCCGGCGGGAAAGAAGGAGGAAGGTTAGCGGGGGGTGGCCGAGGCAGCAGGCCGCAGAAATTCGGCGAATCATAATGTGGGCGAGTGGGCGTGCGGCGGCATCCGGGAGAGCTGCGATAACCCAGAGCCTCGACCGGGATGGACTGGGCGGGGACACGGGGGCCGCCCGGCGAGGCCATGTGCCGCCACGCGCCGCCACGCACCGCCACGCACCGCCACGCGCCTCCACGCGCACACGGGACAGAGGAGAGGCCACCCCGCCGCACCGCACGCGTCGGCTCCCACGCCCCGCCACGCCCCGGTTCGGGCCACGTGGTGCGGCACAGCCGGTGCAGCCTGCAGCAGGGAGACGGGCCGACGACGACGGGCTGAGACTGTCCAGCCGACACAGCGTCGCTTGTCTGTCACGCCAGAAATGGTAGCAGTCTCTCCGTTCCCAGCCCGGTCCCCAGTCGTCATCGTGCACCAGGCCGATCCCCTCTCCTGCTCTCTCTCTCTCTCTCTCTCTCTCTCTCTCTCTCTCTCTCTCTCTCTCTCTCTCTCTCTCTCTCTCTCTCTCTCTCTCTCTCTCTCTCTCTCTCTCTCTCTCTCTCTCTCTGTCCGGGGCGTCCGTTTTTCTCGGTGGCCGCTGCTCTGTCTCCATTGCCGCCTCCATAGTACTCAGGGTGACAAGTGTGTGTGCGTGTGTGTGTGACGCCGCGGGGGGTCTTCCCACCAAATTGAAACGTACATCAATTGCGGGTCACTCTTGAGTGACAAATGAGGGTCCTGCTGGGGCGATTCGTGTCGGGCCGGTGAGGGATGGCGTGGCGGTGCCGAGGGTAGCCGAGGGCAGCCGAGGGTAGCCGAGGGTAGCCGAGGGTAGCCGAGGGTAGCCGAGGGTAGCCGAGGGTAGCCGAGGGTAGCCGAGGGTAGCTGAGGGCAGCCGAGGGTAGCCGAGATCCTCACGTCACCTGCACAGCAGCCTCAAGTCTCCGTGGTCCCCTGCTCGCAAATGATCCTCATCCCTTGCATTCTGCGCGAGCGTGTCGAACTCGCAGGCTGTCAGGAGCCAGCGAAAGGCGGTAAGGCGGTAGAGTCAGAGTGAGGGAGGAGGACGGCGGCCCAGGCTCGGGGCCGGGAACAAAGAAGAACAGCAAGCAGGCGTGGCCGGCCTGGGGGCGCCATGGCGAGCCCTAAGTCCCCTGAGGATGGACTGCCATGGCCAGTTCGTTGGCCTATTAATACCAAGGGATTACGATGCCCCGCGGGGCCGGCAGGGCACGGCGCTGACGCTGCACTGCCTTCCCGATCAACTCTCCCGATGGCTGAGGACCCTTATTTATGAGTAAAGCAAGCGAACGCATGTGCAGCAGCACGGCGGAGGCGGCGTGGGAGCGGGGGTGGGGGCGGGAGCGGGGGCGGCTGTTTGGGGAGGGGAGGCTCCTTGCTCCGAGCTGTGCCGCAGCCGCGCGGCGCGGGCGGCGCGTCACCGCCACGATCTGCGCTTCATTACCCTCGGCACCACCCCCACCCCCACCCCCACCCCCACCCCCACCCCCGTAGACACACCGGACCGGCATTAAACCAGACCACGTGTTGGCACTGGCATCACCCCCACCAGCACACGCGGCCAGCTACAGCATCGGCCATCAGTGGTTTCCGTAAACGAGCGAAAGTGAAAGTGCGCCCCTACCGCCCCGCATCCACCCCTCCCCGTGCCGCTCGGATTTCCCCATACTTGCCGGAAGCATCCGCACCGCCCCCGAGATAACGCGCGCTTCATTTCAAACTAACCGCCGCAGCACTTCGCTCTCGATGTAGCTGTAACCGACACGCCCAGCCCCCCGGGGGGCCCCGGGGATCAACAGCCAATCAACGCGCGGCACGGCGGCACATGACCGGGCCGGACGTAGGCTGTTCACAGGGGAAGGTCCCGTCCGCATTCCGGCCCGGCGGACAGCAAGTGACAGCTATCCGAGCAGCCAGCGTGCTTGCCGGTTTTTATGCGGTTATCGGGAAGCAATTTAGCACGCGAACGATCTCTCGAGCTCAGCTGTGAGCCCCTTGTAAGACACGACGCCTTCCGCCTTATCAATGCCGCGGGATGACGAACGGCCCCTCCCCGCCGTCCTGGCGGGGCACCCCCGGCTCCCCCGTCACCCCCGGCTCCCCCGGCACCCCCGGCTCCCCCGGCATCCCCGGCACCCCCGGCTCCCCCGGCTCCCTCGGCTCCCCCGGCACCCCCGGCTCCCCCGGCTCCCCCGGACGGCGTGTGGTCGTCGGGGACTCCAAGCAAAACACGAGTGTGGTCGGGTGGGGACCCGTTCCGTCGGGGTCCTCCCCTCCCCCCCCCCCCTCCTGCGAGCTCTCGGGGCCCTGGAGCCTGGCGGAGCCCCAAGCAAGTCTCGGTTGGCGTCTTGAGATGCGAGGCGGGGCGCGGCACGGCGCGCCGGGGTGTCCTTCGGCTTTATTCGATTATATCTGCCGGCCCCGCTGGCCCCGCCCTTCCAACACGCTCTGCGCAGCACCCCGCCACGCACGGGACAGCGGCGACGATGTCTAAGCATGCGCGTGCACGGGGGGGGGGGGGTTGGAGGAGAAGGCCGAGCCCACGAGAGGCAAGTCATCGTCCTTAGGACCATATGACGCACGCGCCTAGCGTCTCGGACTCGTTTACACCGGTCATCTCATCGTGATTGATATGCACTACTTGTGCCGCCCGGCGCCTCGAGGGCGGAGGACCATTTCAATATCGGCCAACACTTCGTTGCCTCCAGTCCTCCGGTCCTCCCGTCCTCCCGTCCTCCCGTCCTTCCTCCGGCCCCTGCAGCCCGGCGCGAGGGGTCCACAACTCTGCCGAAAAGAGTGCACTGATTGTGTTGATTGTGTCGATCGTTGCAACTAATTTGCAGAACATTTAAAATTTTAGTCTAGTAATGGCGGTTTACGGCTGCTCTTAGCCCTAAAATGCAGCTGAAGCCTCATGTTTATGCAGTTTTTTAAGATTTTTTATCGATGATTGTGTTTGATCAAAATGTGTACACCGATTGTCTCGAGTTGTGGACCCCTCGGCCCAGCGTGGGTGGCCTGGCCTGTGGCTATGGGCGCTCCCATCGATGCAGATTTTTTGCTCGTGATCTGAGCGCGTCCCCACACATAGAGCGGCTGATCTGCTGTAGCGTGGGCATTATGCCACAAGGCCACGATGGTGTGATGTCGCTACTTTTGTCCACAACCGTCCTAACAATCACATGTTTATACGTCCTGAGGGCATGACCGGCATGACCCCTATCAACTCCCACTAAGCCGGCCCCCCTTCCCAGAACACGCCCAGGTCTGAAAATCCCGGTAGATCTTGCGGGATCCCGCTAGACCTTCCGGGACCCTGTTGCTCTTTGCGAGATCCCGGAAAGTCTTGCGAGATTTTTGCGGAATCCCTCAAAGCGATACAGGATCTCGCAAAGCAATGCGGGATCTCGGAACGCGATGCGGGATACCCGGAGCGTCGTCATCGCCATGAGTAAGGAGTAAACCTACGTAACTGGAACCACCCTGCCTCGGGAATACAGCAGGCAGAACCCACCAACTTCGATACCACAATAAGGAAATTCCACAAAGCGAAGTGATGAAGCGTCAAATGATTTAAATTGAACTTTTCCAGTATCTTAGACGGCTCGACTGAGATTATCTTTTATTTTGTAAACGATGGAGGACACACGGAAGATGACCACGTAGAGAAAACTATTGCCAATCTGCAATCTGCGAGTTGCAGACTTTTGTGCTTCTGAAGATGCAATATGTTGCAAGACCGCACAGCGCCGTTCTCACGTAGTATGTTGGGAAGGATGCGGGCGATCCAATTACAAAATCGAAAACAAAACCACGAACCGCGGAGTACAGAGCAAAGTGAGACCACACAATTACTCTGCGGGGGCTCCGCCCCCTACCCGTCACGGTGTAGTCGGCGGGTGCGGGCGGGGCCTCGCGGCGGCCCCACGCGGGGTCTGAACCAGGGTTGTTAACGTTACGTAACGAAATAACGACGTTAGTGTAACGCGTTACTTCGTTACTGTAACGATAACGCTAACGCGTTTCATTTTTCCGCGGTTAGTAACGGTAACGCGTTATCGTTACTCAAGTCAGTAACGAGACGTAACGCACGTTACATTTTACGTTACATCGGCAAATTTCGACGGGAAGATCGATAAATGCAAACATAGTCCAACATTGTGCAACGCCATGTTTCCATGCCAAGTGCGTCGCTTGAGCGCCTGTTCTGGGTGGCGGGAGTCTTGTTCGCGGACTTGTGCAGTATGCTTGTCGACAAGAACTTGGAAAACGAGGTGCTCTCGCGTGTGAACCGGAGATATTGGTGCAAACGACCCTTTTGGCCCTGTCTGGTCTGACCCTGTACCTGACTCCCGATTACGATACCGTAATCTTATAGTTCCTTGTAAAGAAAACGTTTTATTTTATTGTTCCTGATCTTAATAAAAGGATTATAGTTGCACTTTCCTCTTGTAATTCAGTGTTGGTACACGATGATAAACACAGTATACTTGTAAAAGGGCGTTTTTCGTCATTTTTTGAAAACTGATGTAACGAGTAACGAAGTAACGACGTTACTGTAACTGTAACGCGTTACGTTTCTCTGGAGGCTGTAACGGTAACGCGTTATCGTTACCGAGTCTACGGTAACGAGGTAACGGTAACGCGTTGCATTTTAAAAGTAACGTTAACAACCCTGGTCTGAACACGCCTAGTTAGCAGCAGCAGCAGCTACAACTATGCCAAGTATGGATAGGAGCGTGGCGGAACGGAACGGAGTGGAACGCCCCGTGGAAGTATGAAAAGCAGAATTTGCGGCTTTGATGTTGCAAGAACCTGGCCGCGTTCTCCGCTCCCCTTCCCTGCAGCCGGGGCCGGGGGTGGGGGTGGGGCTGTCGGGGGCCGGTGCTCCGCTGCCTGCACAGCCGCCTCCCTCCACCCGGGCCAGCCCAGACACCGGCGAGAAGGAGGGCGAAGCGGCGAAGCCCCCTTTGGGGTGGCCGACAGCAGCCGACAACTGTCTCGTGTCCGGCCGCCCCCTCCCCCTCCGCCCACTGGCTGCTGGCCGACGGCCGCCCCCCGCGGTCTTTCTTCCCTCCGCCTTCATTCTTGAGCTAAGCTTTCTTATCTCCTCGAAAAAGGTTCTGGGCCCCCACCTGCCATGCGGGGGCCCCGCTGGCCCGCCCGCCCCGCCCGCCCCGCCAGCCCCGCCCGCCCCGCCAGCCCCGCCCCCGCAATAGCAGTCCGTGCGGGCCGGCGGACGCTGGCTGTACGCCACGACAGCGCCGGGAATAACGCCGCGTTAAAACGCTCACCCCAGGACGTCTCACGGCTCACGTCATATTCGGTGCACCACAATACGGCCACTGGACCGGACAGCCCGGATGGCTCCGCCGGCTCCGCTCTCCGCCCCGCCTCACGCTGGCTATAGCTTCGAGGCGCTCCGGCCCGGCCGACCCGGCCCGCTGCAGCCAGTTCACGCACCGCCACACCCTCCGCTTCCACCACGTCCAGCCCGGCCGCCACGCCACGCCACGCCGTGTCACAGCACAGCGTGGCGGCCCCAGACAGCTGGGGGCCTGAAAGCCGCCCCCCGCCCCCGCCCCCCGCCCCCGCCCCTAGCGGCGCACGCGGCCCCCTGCCGTGCGGCCCCAGCGTAGCGCTAGCCTGCTCTCCAGCCCAAGCCGCTTGGTTGACGACGGCGTCTTCATTCGACACGTAAGAAGCGTCCGTCCTCGGCCGGGATCAACACGCGTTTTTACGAGGCCACGTCGACGGCCCCGCGCCGGCAGGGAGCCGGAGGGCTCCGAGCGCCGCCCTCACTCCCACGCCACGCGCCCTCAAGGGGGACTTGGGCCGCGGACATTGTGCTCCCCAGGGGCGCACCATGCCGAGCAGCGCAGCAGCGCGCTAATCCATGCGACTCGGCTGTTGCAGGGGGCCCGGACACGGCAGCCGAGCCGAACGCGGATGTTGTGCGCGTCGGTGTAACCCCCCCCCCCCTTCTCCCCCCCCCCCCCCCGCCTGCGTCATCCATATGGATGTTCTTCGGTCGGAAGAGGGAGGTGATTGCCAACCAAACCAAACAGGGGGATCGTACACGTAGAGTAAAAGGGGTAAGGGGGAGGGTCCCCCCTCTCTCTCTCTCTCTCTCTCTCTCTCTCTCTCTCTCTCTCTCTCTCTCTCTCTCTCACCCACACACCCACACCCACCCACCCACACACCCACACACACCACCCACCTACACACACACACACACACACACACACACACACACACACACGGGGAAGACGAATAATTCGCTGGCGTGGTGGCGTGTGGCACTTCGCCTGCTGTTTGAAAGGGGAAATGGGAGAGGAACCGGCGAGGAGCGTCTGGCACGCGCTGCACACGCCGGCACCCGGCACCCGGCACCAGACCGCAAACGCCTGGTGAGACTAGAGAGACTAGAGAGACTCACAGGTCTCTCTAGGTGAGGCCATGGCCAGCAGCCGAAGCGGCAGCGGCACAAAGGGAGCCGAGGCCTGTAGGCCGGGCACGGCAGATGGTTCGCGGCCCGCAATAAGAAGACGCGAGGTTAATTAAAGGTGCGCACTTTGAGAAGCGCTGCGGCTCCAGTGCCGCTGTCGATTTGGAGTGTGGCGGACGGCAGCGGTAGTATTCGCAGGCAGCCGCAGGGCCCCGGCTGACATTCCTCGGCGGCTCCGGTCCGGCTCTGGCCTGGCAGAGTAAAATGTATGGGGTCGAAACACACAGATTTCTCGCGTCGTCCGCGCGGTCGGCGGGGGTAGGGCGGAAGCCGCCAAGGGGTTCAAGGTCACGGGTACCACGAGGAGCACGACGAGAAGGGTGTATAAGTTACCGCCTCAGTGTGCCCTTCTTAGCGGGCGCAGAGACCCGTGCGCCGCGTTACAGCGTCACAGAGATGACCAGCAAACGTCACGTCCACGTCCCCGGGGCGAGACATATGACAGCGGAAGCGATCACGGTGCGCAGCTCTGTGTAGCGCGCTCCGCCCTCCAGAAACTCCACCGCCTGCGCTGACTCTCCGGCTCGGCCGCGGCCGCTACCCAACTTCTTGCCGATCTGCCGGCCCCGCGCCTCGCGCCCCACCCCCGCCCCCGCCCCCTCCCCGGGCCGCTGGTAGGATTCGCAGGGTCCGGATTGTGGTCCGTGTGTTCGGACGGGACGGTGCAGAACATCGTGTGTAACTTGCTCCCCAACCACAAAAAGCGCTGCGCTGGCCTCAGCTGCTTTATCATCTGCTTCTATGACGTTTCATGACATTTTTAATATTTTTATTTTTCGAAATCGATTGGAATACTGAATGCGCGGGACTCCCAGCTCCCACGTGTGCCGACCTCCCGAGACAAAAGAAGGCGCGGCCCGAAATTCCGGGATTACTCCTATCCCTTTCCGCTTGGCGTGTGTCGCCCCTGCCGCATAATACCGCGGGCCGGGGCCGCGGCTCTGTCACTGGGAAGCGCCTTCCCGCGGAGTCGATACCCGCCCCGCCCCGCCCCGCCCCGCCCCGCCCCGCCCCGCCCCGCCCCGCCCCGTCGCGCTCGCTGTACGCTATCCGAGCCGTATGCAGCCACTCCCCGCCAGGGTTGTGTTTCTCGCCGCCACATCCTCCATTCGATTATGGGCCCGCCTGTGCCCGGCTGGGCTCGGCTGGGCCCGGCTCCGACAGCGCAACTTCTCTTAGTGGATTAGGTGGGCACACAACAGGCGGGTAGCGGGGGCAGCGGGGGCAGCGGGGGCAGCGGGAGCAGTGGGGCAGCGGGGGCAGCGGGGGCAGCGGGGGCAGCGGGGGCAGCGGGGGCAGCGGGGGCAGCGGGGGCAGTGGGGCAGCGGGGGCAGCAGGGGCAGCGGGGGCAGCGGGGGCAGCGGGGGCAGCGGGGGCAGCGGGGGCAGCGGGGGCAGCGGGGGCAGCGGGAGCAGTGGGGCAGCGGGGGCAGCAGGGGCAGCGGGGGCAGCGGGGGCAGCGGGGGCAGCGGGGGCAGCGGGGGCAGCGGGGGCAGTGGGGCAGCGGGGGCAGCAGGGGCAGCGGGGGCAGCGGGGGCAGCGGGGGCAGCGGGGGCAGCGGGGGCAGCGGGGGCAGCGGGGGCAGCGGGAGCAGTGGGGCAGCGGGGGCAGCAGGGGCAGCGGGGGCAGCGGGGGCAGCGGCAGCCGTGTTCGCGGCCGCGGACGCACCGCATGCAGCCGACACACCTCCGGGAACGACAACGACACCCTGCTGCCGTTCCCGCGGATGGATACTCGACTCCAGTCAGCCGTAACTTCCGTTTAACAGTTGAACACACCGGCTGTGGTGGCTGCATTCCTCAAAGCTGCTTGTCCTTTTCTCAGCTGCAATGAGTTGCAGTAATCGAGGGGCGGTGAGACTCCCGACTGCTGTGTCGGTGCGGAGCTGCGGGGCCGTCAGGCGGACCCTTGTCGGCACACACACACACACACACACACACACACACACACACACACACACACACACACACACACACACACACACACACACACACACACGCACACACACACACACACACACACGCACGCACATCACGGCCCACCGGCCCGCATGGTCCGCCTTCAGTGCGTTCGTCGACCTCAGCGGCTGCTTCGGCCCCGGCTTCCCCAGGCTACCGTAGGCTGTCGTAGGTCCTCCGCACAACTCACGGCCTTCCGCGGGGGGTCGAACTCGGACCCCCCGCGAAGCAGTCCCCCCGCGTGGAAGATGGTCACATGGCCACATGAGCGCGGCCCACAGCTCTCAGAACGCCATCACAGAGTTGCTGAGGACGACCACGTGGCTCGCAAACACCAGAGCACGAAAGGGCACCCACAAAAAAAATAATTAAAAAACGAAAAAAAAAAGGAAGACATAACTCATGGAATCGGGATGTTACTGGTATATCTCCCACGCCCGTCTGGTCCAGGAAACTGACGGCAAAGCATAAAGCACGGGCACTGACCATTCATTTAACACGGCGCTGGATAACGAGACGAGGCAGTGAGAGGTATGGCTGTGGCAGAAGGGTGGTCCATATCCGCAAAGTGGGGTGAATTGTTATGGGCTGACTGGTCAAAAGTTTCATTTTGGCATTAAAATGTGTGCAAAACCGGAAATCTGTCGGACAATATTTAGGGGTCGCGCAGGGGTCACGAAGTGCCCTTATGAACAGTAAAAATCAATGTTTTTTGAAAATTCGAAAAAAACTACCCAAGGTCAATCTGGCCAAAGTAGGTCCCTGAAGAACTAACATTTCAAAGAAAACACTGTATCTCTGAAGGTTTTCGAGATATCGGCGTTTAAAGTGAGAAAATCAAGCAAACCCTCGTTTTTCGTATTTTTGCTCCGACAGATTTCCGGTTTTGCACACATTTTTTAATGTCAAAATGAAACTTTTGACGAGTCAGCCCATAACAGTTCACCCCACTCTGCGGATATGGACCACCCTACTGTGGCAGTGGCACAGGAAATAAAAGAAAGATTCGCTGGATCAGCGAATTTTTCGCTGGTCCAGCGAATTGTGATCTTTCAAAACGCCTCAATATTTTTGTCTGGGTAAGCGAATTATTCGTTGGATCAGCGAAAACAAACCGGATTACGCATATTTAGCGAACAATTTCTTTCCGTGGGCAACCTAACCCAACGCTTGCAAGAAGCAAGTCGTAGTGACTGCCTTATAAAGCACTGTTTTGGGTTTGAGTACCAGCTGCAGCCCCTCACCCTTTTAGCGTTTCTGTCCACCCCAACTCTATGCTCGCGATCCTCCCCTCGTATCGGCTCAAAGGCTTACTGGCTAGTAGTTCCGGACGGGTGAAGGCCCGCGCTGGGTTACCCCGCCCACGGGTATCACCGTAAACAAGTTGTCTGCATGTTGCACAATGTTTAGGGAGCCCTTCCCCGGGCCACCGCAAGCGAGCGCACAAAGCTGTGGCAACCCCCCCCCCCCCCCCTTTCTCCCTCTCTCTCTCTCTCTCTCTCTCTCTCTCTCTCTCTCTCTCTCTCTCTCTCTCTCTCTCTCTCTCTCTCTCTCTCTCTCTCTCTCTCTCCCCCTCTGCGACAGGCCAGGCGGGGAGGGTAGCTATGTCGCTGTCCTCTTTGAGTGGAGACAAACATTTAAAAGCCATTGTCGCTTCGAGAGCCTGAGGACCGGTGGAGGTCGGGGGCCACGGCCGCTGCCTGGCTGGCTGGCTGACATTCCCGGGGACCACGTCGGTCAGGTTTTCCTCGTGCGCCGCGTGCCGCTGACGTGCACCACCTGTGCAGCACACCGTGTGCGGCACACACCGGACGGCGTCACACCACATTCGGCTTCCTGCAGTCCTTCTACGCCCTTCACCGGGTGAGCGCTGGCCAGGCTATTCAGGCCATCCGACCATCAAAAACGCGCCTTCAGCCATGCTGAAGCATAATTCACGCTCGGGGGCCGAGGGGATGCCGTAACCGGTCTCATGTAGGCCAGGGATGGGGCTGAGCAGTCGTAAATGAGCAGCATTGCAGAAGAGAGCACTCGCGCGTTCGTCTTTACGTGCACTTGGGCGGGGAGAAGGGTAGCGCAGCCTCAGCGCGGCCACCGCCCGGAGCCGAGCCGAGCGGTCCAGACCTCCAAAAGGATATGAAACTCACCACGACCACGCATTGAGCCCACGGCGACCCCCGCGCAGCTATCGGCCACTGGGTCAACATGTACATACGTACGCACGGCCCTCGGTTTTAGTCCAGTGGATCACGCAGAAAAAAGACTAGTGGTCGCAAATAATTTTCAAGTTGATTTTCAGACAAGCAGTAAATTTTCGTTCGGAGAGCTAGAATTTTGTTGGGGGAACTTAATTTTAGTTGCACCTACGAAGCGTTAGTTGGTCCACCAAAGAGGTTCGTTGCAAGCACTAAACATTTTTTTTCTGCTTTTTTTCTCCTTTAGTGAACGTCTGCGTTGGAACAAACTGACGTTTCGTTGGTGCAACTCAAATTTAGTTCCCCTTACAAAATTCTAGTTCTCAGAACAAAAATTTACCTCTGTAAATCTTAGAGTGATGTGAGGATTTTGACTCAAATTTCCTCGCCCTCCAGAGGGTGAGGTTTAAAATCATCACACTAAAAGGCCAAGGTTTTGCGGGATCTCGCCCTAAAAGAGCAATGTCGAGGGGAAATCGCCCTAAAAGGGCGATGGTCGTTTCCCTAACTGGGCGACGTTCAAACCCCTCGCCCTATTAGGGCGATGTGTTTTACATCGCCCAAATTGGGTAACGAACCTCGCTCTTCGATTTACAGACTGCTTGTCTTAAATCAACTTGAAGATTAGTTGCGACCACTAAACTTTTTTCTCCGTGATGCACCCTCAACTCTGTATGCTCGGATCACACGTCGACTACTCCAGGAGCCTGCGGAGCCTGTGGAGCCTTGCGCCGGTCCGCGGCGTACTGTGCTACCGACGGGCTTCCCGCGCCGGAGTCGAAGCCGTACGCACGCGGCGAAGTCACAAGGGCAACAACAAAGGCTACAAAAAGAAAGCGAAAAGGAGGACAAAAGCGAGTCATTTGGCCGCGTCAGGGTGAGGCAGTACAAGGCTGTGGCGGTGCGGTCAACGGTGGGAAGTGACGGCGGACAGACGCAAAACAAGCCCGGCAGCATGCTAAAAAACGATTAGTTTGTATGCGAACTGATTTCGGGACAAGAAGAACGGTTGTATTTGCGAAAAATAACGTTTCGTTGGATTTCACGGGTTTGCGGAATCTCCGGAAACTGGACAAATTTACTCTAAATCCTTCCACAATTTTTTTTAATTTAAAATTTCTGCGGCGACACAATCTTTTTTCATGTAGGGGCGTGGGGTGCTCGCATCACCCGCAACCCCTAAGGACATGCAGGGGTGGGGGCGAGGGCGGCGATTGGTACACCGAGCAGAATATGTAGCGGCTGCCGGCAAAGCGTGCCTCCGGGGTCATTCCGTGTGCTCTGTGGAGCACAACGTCATGAAGTATGGCGCTGGACGGGACGCTCACCCCTCTGTTTTCCCTTAGGCGCGGACAGCGGACGTCATCAGGTCGAGGGGGTTTTCACTCGGGATTTCGTGTACAGAGTATTACATAATACGGGTATTACGCCGTATTACGCCGGTATTACACTGGTATTAAAGATGTATTGCACCCTATTTTACCGTTTTAGAGCACTTTTTGTTATTTTTCGGCATTACATTACGTGTAATATCTTGATCAGGTGTACAGGGTATTACGCGCGTGAAAACCCCCTCGCATCAGGTACGCTGTTGAAAAGTTGTTGTCACGTCCGATCGCTTTTTCTTGGTCGATTTGGCTAAAGTTCCGTCTTAATGGTGGAAGCACGTAAAAAAAATCGTTTTGATCTGCGTCAGTGTAACTATTGTGTCAGTTTCACGTCATTCAAAAGATTATTTAGTCAGTCGTTTGATTTTTTAAAATATTACATCGTTGACTAAAATTCTTTGTAGACAAATAGACCTAGCAAAGCGATCGGAGATAATTCCCTTGTCAAAGTCCGACCACCGTGTCCGCATCGCTGATTGTTGTGCATAGCGAGGGACCAGGACTGCTGTGCCTGCCTCGGGTACAAAGATCCAGAGGAATAGCCGTCTGCTGCCGACCCCAGCCCGGCTCAGCCCAGCCTGCCGGGGAGGAGAGAGCGCCTGGCAGATAGGCAGTCCCGTTAAGCTCTCGTGTAGTGCGGCACGGCATGCGTCAGGTTCACAGGCGCTGGGGAGGAGAGAGCGCCTGGCAGGTAGGCAGTCCCGTTAAGCTCTCATGTAGTGCGGCACGGCATGCGTCAGGTTCACAGGCGCCCAGGATGGTAGCGTCCTCCTGTGTCCCTCCGCACGCACTCACTCCCCCGCACTCAGCGGAAGTAAAATGCGATGCATTAGTCGTGTGGACGGCGCTCCTAGGCGTGATGGACACGCGTCGCCGCGCGCCGCTTACACCGTGGGAAGGGCGGAGCAGGCGGGGGCGGGTCGTGACGACAGGACGTCTGGCGTGAGCCGCTCGGTGCCACGCGTTTGTCCGCGGGGGCAAGGGAAACACGCCCGCGGGGACGTGGGACAATTTTGCTGCCGACACAGTGCGAAACTTGCGCGGTATTTTGCAGCGCAGTGCACTTGTTGAGAACGGAATCCCGCGAATTTTCGACATGTTCAGCAATCGGCCAGTCAAACTGGTGCTGGAAAAGTTATGTATGAGCATTGCCGAACCCTGTAAAACGCTTCCCGGCTATCAGAACCCGACTTTTTCATATATTTTTTTATTGTTTTGTAGTTTGTACATTTTCTTTTTGCGTTCTAGGCCAAATTTTTAGTTAATTGTCTGTGAGAAATGCACAAAGCGAGAGGTGAAACACGGGTAGGAGATTGGTGGTCGTGCTCAGGGTTAAGCTATTGGTCGTACCAGACCCGCGACGTCCGGCGTTGCCCGCCCCGTCCCGCCCCGCCCCGCCCCGTCCCACTCCGCCCCCTGCCTGGTCCAGGTATTTCTGCGTGGTCTGCGTGACGTCAAAGGTTCGACAGCTTGACACAATGCTGACGCTTGCTGGCGAGGCTGGTGGGCGGGGCGGGAAGGGCCAAGGGCTGCGCAAGTAGGCGATGCTTCAAACCTTTTGATACGCGCGCGGAACACATACGTCTGCCCTCTCCAACACGCGCGAGCGGGGGTGGGAGTGCCGGTTGGTTACGGGAAGGGAGGGAGGGAGGGCAGGGCTCTTTGTGGCTTCAGATCACCCGTGGGCGTCCTGCAGAAAAGCCCCTCGCATATTCTCGTCCATCTGAGCGCAGGAGTTTGAGCTCCTGACAGCTCTGCGACTGACTATCACACGAAAAAAAGAGTTCTGCATTAACCAATTTTCCGCTGGTCCAGCGAATTCTTATATCTGAAAACGAATCTCTCGACCACTCGGCGAAAATTTTTGTTTGAGTGAGCAAATTATTCGCTGGATCAGCAAAGGAATCCGAATACGTATATTGAGCGAACATAATTTGTGTTCCGTGACCGCGCGGCGAGCTCGATATTATTGTTCCCGAACTGAGGAATTCGTGGTACCGCGAACGTCGCTCTGCGGGGCCCGTCCTGCCAGCAGGATCCGCATCACCTCTGACCTATCATCACCGCGTACTGCAGTGTGGGGGCGGGCAGGTGCGGGCTGGGGGCGGGCAGGTGCGGGCGGGGGGCGGGCAGGTGCAGACCACGGAGAGCGCTCATAGCGCCGCCGGACATTCTTCAGGGAGTTCGCCCGACCACTCGGCATTCTGCAAACGGTTTAGCGGCCGCTGGCCGCCGCTGGCACCCGAGACTGCCGAACACCTGGCTTGGTGCTTGGCAGCAGACAGGTGCCACGCGCGGCGGTTACCGCGCTCCCGTTTCGCTCGGATACCCAGTTCCTCTGCGATTGCATCCACCCCGGTGCGCTGCGACAGCTGCTGCAGCGCACAGCCTCCTGACACAAGGTTGCGGATTATTTGTTGGTCGTCATCCCCCGGCGGCCAGTCCTTGGCTGCCCCGACTACTATGCACTCGGTCGGCGGCGAGCGCCTGCCGTCGGCGGGGTAGGCCAGCCCGCACGACACACATGCACGCAGCCCGGGGGATTGCCTACCCACTAGGCGCTCGGTCAGAACGAACGGGTCAACGACCGACAGCAAAATAGCTGAAAAAAAGAAACAACACTATGGGACGCTTCCGGTGTCTTCATTATTTTTTTTTTCATCCACAAAATGTTTTTGCTCAGCCCAAACACTCGTGTTTTCCGAATTTTGTGGAATTTTGCGCCTTGCAGATAAAATTTTGTTGGAATAAGCATTCGCATTCCATCTCCCTCCTGCGGGCTGTCATAGTGTTGCGGCAGTATGCGCTCACTGGCACACTGCTGGCCGCGACACGCCACACGGCCGAGGTATGAAGCAAAGCGAGCCGAAAGCGACGATTGCAAATTGCTTTCGCGCAATCTCGGCGCGTGTCGGGATAGTGCGCGCCCACCCCCACCCTGTCGGGGCGCGTCAGAGACAAGACTATCGCGAATGGAACCGCCCCACCCTCGGCGCCGCCCCTCCGCCACACCCCGTGTCCGTGCGAGGCCGAGCCGTGGCCGCAGCCGTGGCCGCAGCCGTGGGAACTGCCGGACCAGAGACAACTGCATAGGCTTCACAAACGCCCTCCCAGCCCGGTAGTCCACGGCTTACTGACCCGCAACACCACAGGAAAGCACGGCAGATTGATCAGAACAGCAAACACATCAAGGACACACACTGGACTAGAACCGGTGGCTACGCGGACACGTTTCACGCCTCACCCTCGCGAAAGAGAATGGGAAGATGAATACGGGGAAAGAAACAAAACGCGAAACAATAGCGGGGGCGGGAATGATTGAAGCTCTTAATTGCTCGGTTGACGAACGAATTCATTCCATGAAACGCATTTACCCAACGTGGGCTCCGGCCCGTTCTACTGATTACGCACAGAATGGGGAAAACAGATCGCCACCGGTGATGGGCGATTAACTTTGAGGCACATTCGCGGGCAATTTGGTCGGGAAAACTCACTATGAATGCAGTAACGATGGACACCATTAGTTACACAAATTATGACTCTTTAATTCATTTATTAAAGGAACTTTTAATTAAGAATCAGTAATCCCTTTCCCATATTGGTATGTTTATTACTCCTGAAAGCGATGATTTTCTATTGCATGATGAACATAACTCAGACAGTGGAAGCGACGAACTGCAAGTATCCTTTTGGCGTAAGTATAATACAACACAATTCCTCCCAGTACTCCCTCGCAAGCACCGTAGCCAGCCATGTACAGACAGCGCTGGAAACACACCTAATCGGCACCAGGGCAAACGGCGACAGTCGTGTGCACACGGCCATGGTCTGCAGACCATGATCTGCTGTGCGTTGGCACCGCCTGTCCACATGATTCCCCTGAGGCGCCCTCACGAGTCGGACCTCCTAATCTTACCTCGTGGGCTGGTCTAGGCTGGGTTGGGCTCGGCTGGGCTGGCGGGGTGCTGAGTCTGCGCCGCACGGCTCGGCTCGGCTCGGCTCGACTCGGCACCGCTCGGCGCTGGCGACGGCAATGGGACGGCGTCCACGCTCACGCCGCTATATATGCCTTCCACCCTCCGCGCCGCCAGGGCAGCAGGCGGGGGTGTGGGCCGGCGGGGGTGCGGGCCGGCGGGGGTGTGGGCCGGCGGGGGCGCGGGCCGGCTGGGGCGCAGGCCGGCGGGGGCGCAGGCCGGCGGGGGTGCGGGCCGGCGGGGGTGCGGGCCGGCGGGGGTGTGGGCCGGCGGGGGTGCGGGCCGGCGGGGGCGCGGGCCGGCGGGGGCGCGGGCCGGCGGGGGCGCAGGCCGGCGGGGGCTCGCGGAGGGCTCGGGCCCCAGCCCAGGGGCTCAGCCGGGGCCGCCGGGGGCTCGGCGGGCCGCGTGTCGCCTGCATTGACACGTCGAGTAATCACTTCCCACGCGCTGCAATTCCCTTCCTAAACTCGATTTAAATTTCTGCCTCTCGAAACGGCAGGACGGGGCGGGGCGGGGCGGCGGCTGTCCACCTGGGTTGTACATTTCTTCATCGTGCCCCGCACAGTCTGCACCTGGCCGCCTTCTCTCGTGACCTGCCACCCTGAGGAGTGGGCCTCCGTTACGTGTTGCCGCCTCGGCCGCGCTTACCTGTTGACGCGGGGGCGGGCACCAGCGGGCGCCATCGGGCCGGGCCAGGCGCCGCACCGCTGTCGCGCAACTAGTTCCCCAATCGAACCGCCAAGGGCCAACGTGAAGGTGAGTGCCGGCGCCCAGAACTCTTCTCGTTCCAATCTTGTAGGAGAAAAAGGAGAAGTAAACGCTGCGCCACTGAGTGCTTTACGATTTGGGACATAAATGTGGACGTACTGAAAGACGGTACAGAGGTGAAGTGGGTGATGGTCGGCCCTGCAGCCGGTGCCGCACAGGACTGTGGGAGTGCGATGGCAGCCTTCAAGTTGTTTGCTTCTACTTGAGTCCCCGAGGCCGGCCGAGGTGACAAAGGTCTGAAGGTCTGCCTGCCCTGGGGCATCCGCCATGGCCAGCGCCGCGTAGCGCCAGCCGGGGGAAACTTTCGGCTGGCGCTGGGGGATTTCATGTGCCAAAGCCTTTACAGTTTACAGCGATTTTAACAGGAGCACGAGAACCGGCCAAAGGCAGGGCAGTTTTGACCGACACGTGTCGCCGTCTGACGGAGGATGGATGGTCACATCGCGGAGCCCCAGCTCGAAGGTCGCAGGGGTTGTCTGTCTCCCCTCTCTCTCTCTCTCTCTCTCTCTCTCTCTCTCTCTCTCTGTGTGTCCCCCCCCTCCCTCACTGCAACTCGCCCAGTGTTTTCTGGCTATATACGTATCTCTGTCCTTCTCGCTCTGACTGAACTGGATCGCACGTGTTACTCGCACATGTTCCTTGCAGAGTCCAAACAATTTCAAGTCACGAGGAGAAATACGGGTGAGCAATTCCGCCGTGCCCTAGGACACCACCGAGATGACGTCTCCTTCCGCGTCAGACTGCCCGACCGGCAGGGGATTAAAGCAATAAATTGCCGCCCCGTGTGTGTGTGTGTGTGTGTGCATGTGTGTTGGGGCTGGGGGGGGGGGGGGACGTGTACTGCACGGTGTCGGCAATGCCGGAGACACCCAATTTGAGCCCGCTGCTTCCATGTGGAGTGGAAAACTGTCCTGCCGCATAACGGGCAGACGGTGTTTTTTATGTTGTGTTTTTTTTCAACTATCCAACCATTTGGGAGTTCGTGCTTATCGTGATGTGTGTAAACGATGCAGTTGCGGGGTACGATGGCATTTGTCTGGAATTCTCACCGACTACAGAAAGATTACCTCTCGATCTCTTAGGTATTTTGCAAGTTTGGTCAAAGAAAGGCTCACTTGTCTTCTTGATAATTCTTGTCGGTGTGGATCTTTTCGTATGAAATCTGCTTCACCCGCATTAGAGACCACTATGTAAAAGTGACGTTGATAATCTGACTGGGGTTCACTGTGCTCTGCAGTGACTTACGCACATACGCTCTCAGCGATACTCCGAGGCAAGGACGGCGTAGAAGGCCAGGGGTATATCCTGCATGAGCGTGGAGTATGTCCATGCCGCTGTGACTGTGACGAGTTTGAGGAATAGAACAAACAAATGCATAAGCACGCATGGTACTTTTTAAAATAGCAATTCTATTTATTATTACAATTATTCATAATTATAACTTAAAATATTTACACAACGGAGCATGAAACGAAACAAAACAGTACAACAATCTGAGACCAAACGTAACTTTGAGCAATTGGGTGAGCTGCTTCCATAAGGAAGCTCCGTGCAGAGTACTACCGAAAAAAATAGCAAATCGATGTAGAATTAGCCTTATTCAGTACACTCTAAAAACAACGACTAATTGGACGGGATTTGCGAGATTTCATTCAGAGCAAATTAAAACAAAACTTCTTGTGCAATGAAGTAAGAGACACCTAGCAGCACGTTTGTCCCTATCGGAAGTGGCATCAGCCCACTTGTCATTTGGTTCCCGGATGAAATTCATTCCTATCCCACCACAATGTTGACGAAGGCCTGGTCTCGGGCAGAATTATACGGACGATTCAAGTCCGCATCTCGCAGGGTGACAGTTCCATTCATGTGTACATCAAAACACAACGGATGTTGGAAATAATTTCGGAGACACGTCGACAAACACAAGTAGTAAATAGTCAACACTTATATCTATATAACAAAATGTGGACATAGAATACATGTTCAATAGACAACAAATAACTTAAGTTTGGCTTGAAAGCCCTCGGAATGTCAAAGTAGCGTCTCATAGCGTGCCCATTTGGAGTCATCGTTAAGGTAAAGTTTTTCTTTGTAAAAGTCAACGACACCAAGAGTTATTTATTGCTGGCTTTCTTTGGTTCAGTAAAATTCATTTTAAAAAATACTGCAATTTCATATTTGTGAGAACGTTGTTGAGGCACACTGTTAAGCGAGATGTAACCTAACAACTTCCAGACATACCCTACGGGCCCGTTTGAAAGGTTGCTTTGTCGATTCACGTAAAAAATAATTTAAAAATAAATAAACTACGAAATCTACAGTGAAATGTCCAAGGAATTAAAAACATGTATCCATGGTTTCAGGCTTTGAGTTCGTTGATGTTTGTTTGATTTTCTCACGGAACGGAACGTGTAGTTGGTGCCGTACAACCATTCATGACGTATATAAGAGAAAATAATGACAAGCCCTCACTCATATTGCATAAAACCCTCTCACTCTCATATCATACTTTGGACAATCTAAATCCTACACTACTTGTCAACCACTTAGTCATTATCACGAAGTAGTTAATATGGTATGAGTGCTAATCACCCTAGTGAATTCCGAAAAAGACGGTGTACGAAACAGGTATTCTAACGACAATCACTCGATACTCGATGACAGAAGGCAAGGTGGTAGAAACAACCAAGGAAAGGATATGTGTTGCTTTCTACCTTTTGACTGAAGGACCCCATCACTTACACCACATTAACTAAATCGTGGTCATTATCTAACAAAAAATAGATACATCATATTACTAAACAATAGCCAAAGCTATCAGAATTTCTTTTAAAACATATGAACAACCATCT
Source organism: Odontothrips loti (assembly GCA_038380765.1). Lineage (NCBI taxonomy): Eukaryota > Metazoa > Arthropoda > Insecta > Thysanoptera > Thripidae > Odontothrips > Odontothrips loti. Next base: position 19,835,548 of record CM076245.1, read on the forward strand.
TCACGAAATGAGAAAAGTTTACTCATTTCGTCAGAGGCTTATCTGTTATCCGAAAGAAGAAGGTCCATCAATATGGCACCGATGATAAGACTCCAAATGTATGACGATTTACAAATACTTTCACAGTTTCTGAGCAGTTTCCTAGCACCGGTTCCTTGAAGAGAACAAATGCAGGCAATCATACAACGTACTCACGCCTTGTTAAAAAAAAATCGTAGGACTACCTACTAAGAAAGATTTAGACAGCATTGCACACGTATTTCACACCCAACAGTCTTAGGATTTAATTGGATTTCTCCATCACATGGGGTGAAGACGACACGCCACCCATTCTTGATTCAAACTTTGCTGGTCATGAACAGCCCTTAAAATGAAATATCACTTTTCTCACAATATGTATACGTCAGACGACGATAAATGAATGTAGCCTATGTCTTCTACGCTACCAACTCTTCTGTTTACACCAAAGGGAACTCAAGTTCCCAACCAACGGGGGAGAAACCTAAAACCTAAAAACTTTCTGAACTGGCAGGATTGTGATTGGTGGAGGCCAAGGTGTCAATTGGCAGCTAAGTACATAGCCACTTCGCTGCGTAGAGTGTGAGACAGCTATTTAACTACGCCACCTGGATATCGATCGATAATTTTAGTAATGTCAGTACAATGGATATGACACGCCCGGCCTATGAACTATGCAATCCAGGCATCGACGTAACTACTAGCACCAATATAATTTAAATTGCAGTACCAGCCAAACAACCTCGCGGCCCTCCCAAACTATAACATATTTGGTTTGTCTCTTCATGAACGTGATGTGGTTTGGAGAACAGAGCAGCTACTACCTGAATTTGTACATTATAAATCTACATATTATTAAAATTACTATATATGTTTTTGGTTCTTTCAGAATCTACAGGCACCGTCATCGCCAGCTTCAGTTATCTCATGATCCGGCTACTCTATTCTTTGTACACTTCACTATGAAAGCCTCTCTTGTATGACTTAGATTCCGACCTGAGCGCAGCCGCGCGGGAAAGGGGAAAAAGAAAGCAGATATAAAAGGACAAGGAAAGTAGAAGGGAAGTTGAAAGGGTGCAGAAGATGACGAGAATGTCGTCACTAGAGTTGAACGGGAACTTCCTGGCATGGGCAGACGCAGAATAGATACAGCTAGAAGTAGGGCAGTGCACGATCTCTGTCCTCGGCTATGCGAGTGTCAATCTGACCTTCACCGGAATCGAATTGCGTGGGCGCCCTTTGATAAGAGCGCGGGTCCGTAGCATTGGCTCTTCTCCAACAGAAACGAGCTATTCTGGTTCGGCAAGGAAGATGTTCATCGCACCATAACAGCCCCTGCACTAAGTCACTAGAACGTTCAAAAATATTTTGGCGTGCTTGCCCCTTGCGCTGCCGAATACTCTACATGGCAGAAGGTTCGCATCAGAAGCGAGAGTTCTTGACCTCGCTCTGGGCGGCCGCACAGTGATCGGCTTGCCCCTTGCCACGCGCTGCCGGATCTCTGCCCGACGGTTCGGTGCGGCCCCCTAGAAACCGCATGGACATCCAGGTGGCGAGCGCGTGCATGCTGAGCTGCTGCTGCTGTCGCTGCTGCTGCTGGCCCTGCCGCTGTTGCTGCTGCTGTTGCTGCTGGAGGATCTGCTGCGTCTCGCGTTGCACCTGGTACCGGTAGAGCAGGGAGCCGGCCACCAAGGCCGACACCACGGCGGACACGGCCACGAGCACGAACAGCACGCTGAAGCCCTGCACGGGCAGGCAGATGCCGTACACAACCTGCGACAAGAAACATGAATGACAGTTAAGGTGGAGACGAGGAGACCTGCGTAGCGAACAGGGGGTATGAGCTCCGAGCACCGCAGCACCGCGCGTCCTCTCCCTCCCAACTTTTCACCCAATTAGGCCGCTCTCTTTCGCAGCAGAGGAGGTGAATGTCAGTTCGTTCCTCGATCTACACAAAATCAAAAGCAAAAAAATTACTGATTGAATGGCCGTCGAAGTTAAATACTTCCGTTTCTTCCACGTTACGCGTGAGGGCGGGGCCATGAACGGCCATGAACGTGGAAGTCGTGTGTGTTTCCCGTGGTTTGGCGATGGGGTTGACCATTAACCGTTCGACCGGTAATTTACAGGCCGAGCCAGCGGTGCGGCCAGGACCCGCCGGTGGAGTACCGCAGGCCGCTGGACGCATCATTGCCTCCCATTGAGGCACGCGAATGAGCCGGGCATCCATGGACTTCATAAAAGGGGGAGTCGGTCGTATTAACATAAATTAAAGGACGACTGCGTGCCCGCCGGTGCCCGCCGGTGCCCGCCGGTGCCCACTGCGCGTGCTGTGTGTCTGCCGGTCGTTTCGAAGGAGAAACGTGTTGGTCACGAAATTACCCGCACAGCTGGACACGCTCCGCTTGCGACAGGGTGAGCGCGAGCTCCCCTTTGGGCTGTCTCAGCGGGGAGGGGGGGGGAGGGGCTTTCCCCAACCCCTTTTCTTACTCTCATACCTCTTCCCGGATGCGTCCCTGGAACACGATGACGGACTCGGCCTTGGAGTCGGGCGTGAAGGCGAGGTCGGCCTCGCTGATGACCTCGTACAGCCCGCTGACGCCGACGTCGGCGCTGCGCGTGTGCCTGTCCGACACGGCCACGGATCTCCGCCGGCGGTGCGGCTGGGACCGCGCCGAGGACTGTGCCTGGGACCGCGGCGCGTTGCTGTCGTTGCTGGCGCTCCTCGCCTCGCGGCTCAGAGGCACCTGGTCCGGGTCCAGCTGGCGGGGGCCGTGCGGGAACCGCTCCTGCGGGTGTTGGCCGCCCTCCCGCTTCAGCGACGCCCGGGGCGGCGGTGGCGGCTCCTGGAATCGAGGGTTTTCTCAACAAGAGGAAACAGTCGGGGCTTCCGCTCCGGGATGTGGCCGGGGCGTGTGCTGTACCTGGAACGGCCTGGGCAGCGCGTCGTGCTGCATGTCGTTGAGCAGGTCGCTGGAGGGCGACGGTCCCTGCAGGGGCTGCTTGTGCGGCCTGGCCGGCCTGGGGGCCTTGTGGGCAGCGGCAGTGGGGGCGTTGCGATCTCCAACCGGCGAGTCGCCTTCGTCGTTCATCTGCCGGGAGGGGAAGAAAAGCAGGAAGTCAGCGGGGGCGCCTGTAGGGAAGTGCAGCCTACCGGGTGCGGACGGGACACTGACCTGCACCAGTTCATCGTAGATGAGGTCGCCAAAGAGGTCGCCGCCGTGCTCCGACGGCGTCCGCACCGAGCTGCTGGGTCCGCCCGGCCCCGGCGTGTACACGGGCCGGGGCTGCGATGCTGCCGCCGCCGGGGACGCCGCCGTGGGCAGGTCCTTGCGCTCCAGCGGTCCGTACAGGCCCGCCTCGTGTCCCAGACCACCGCCCAGGCCGCCGCCGAACCCACCGGCTAACAGGGCGTCCTGGGCATCGTGCCCGCCAAGCCCGTGGTCTCCGAGGCCATGGTCCTCGAGACCCTGGTCTGCGAGACCCTGGTCCCCGAGGCCCTGACCGTGGCCAGCGTGGCCCAGGCCGGCTTGCTGGCAGTGATCGAGGCATCCGTGACGACAGATCTCCACCTGGACAAGCACGCAGGTAGGTAGTTAGCAGTGTGTCTGCGCGGGTGCGCTTGTGCGTGCGTGTGCCACGGTTTATACGGGCGCTCCCCTGAGGGTTGGTTCAGCCATTGCTAAATAAGCCCCTCCTAGCCGTGTAAGCTCACTGCCCCCAATAAAAGAAGCAGGTTGATTGGTTTTTCTTCATTCCGGACACATGGTCTTATCCCATTGCAGGCCGGCCAGCCGCGCAGCCATGCCGTCGTCTGTGTGCGTCTTGTGGCAAATGACCGACATTAGTACGTCGCAGGGACAAGACGCCGTGCGATGCGACGCGATGCGACGCGATGCGACACGACGCATTCGTCCTAATGGTGTCGTCTGGCCGGCTTCATGACCTTCCTCTCGCCGCCGCCGCGGCATCGTGGAACCGGACCGACACACGCGCGCGCGCACACACACACGCACAGGCACGCACGGCCCCGTTGGAGTCATCCTCACCTTGCACTTGATGTGCACGGACAGGGCGTCCGGGAACTTAAAGGCGTGGAAGAAGGCGTAGGTGACGACGGAGGCGCGCTCGTCCGCCGTCCGCGCCTTGAGGAACCGGGAGATCATCTTGGGCCGCAGCACGCAGCCGTGCTCGTCCGACAGCTGGATGATGTGGCCGCCGCCGTCCGACGCCGCGCACGACTTGACGCGCATGTCGAACTCTCCTATGGACAGGACAAGCCGTGAATTGACAGGAATAGGGTATTTCAGAGAAGGTCCACAGCGGAAATGGAGAAGAAGTCGCGAAGAACATCATCGGAAACAAAACGCGGGTAGGGGCTGCCGTAGCAGAGAGTATCTCCACCACGGGGTCAGCCACGAGCCAGCGTCGAAAATTTGGAGGCTTAGCTCTCGCTGGCGATATGTCACGACCATTTGGTAGGGTCAGGCAGCGCATAACTTCACCGCGCGGCCCAAGTAAGTGTCTCTTCAGAGCGTGCGGCCGTTCATTTCCGGTTTGGGCCTTCTCCGAGAGAACGCAGCGGCGTGGCAAGGCCAGCACGGCCGTGGGGCCGGAGTCAGGAGGGGTGGCGTTAGCGTACCTCTGTAGTCGTTGATGGCGACGACGAGGGTGAGGGTGGAGCCGAGTGGCACGATCCCGGACACAGGCGGCGCCCACGGCCCCTTGCCGTGCTGGATCTCCATCCAGCAGTCCACGTTATCCCCTGCCAGGGCAGACAAACAGGGCGTCACGTCGATACAAAGTCCAGCCACACTCCACGCGGACGCTTCGCGTTCGGGAAACGTACCTCTGAAATCGAGCTGGATGACGTCGAGGTCGGCGATGACCATCGGAGGCTTGGACGCCGTCTTCTCGTAGTCGTTGTACCACTCGCAGCGCAGCCGCTTGGCCTCGTCCCACACCTCGAGCAGGTCCTTGTCGTACTGCACCACCACCGTGTTCTCGTAGAACTGGCCGTGCAGGTCGGGCTTGGTGCCGCAGTGAGAGTACGCGATCCGGAAGGAGAAGGACGCCTTGCCCGTGGACGGCGGCACGTACACGCACCTGCAGCAGCACCACGACACCTTCCGTCAAAGCACGACAACCGGGCAACCCTATGGCATGATGTTGATAGCAGGTTACTACGCTCACCTTGGGTCGCCGTACTGGCCCTTGGACGAAACGAGTCCCTCGAAGGGCTGCGTAAAGGTGAGGTGCACGTCCATGTGGTCTTTGCCGCACATGACCTCCAGCGACTGGATGGCCGGCATGCCCACCGGCCTCTCCAGCGGCCACATGTCGCCGTCCGCGGACGCCAGCGACACCTGGAGGCGGAGCAGATGAGACATCAGAGGCGGTGTGAGGGTGGGCCAGGGCAGGTGAGAAATCAGAGGCGTTGTGAGGGTGGGCCAGGGCAGGTGAGAAATCAGAGGCGTTGTGAGGGTGGGCCAGGGCAGGTGAGAAATCAGAGGCATCACAGGCGTTGTCTGGTTAGGTCCCGGCTCGGCTCGGGGTTCATTGCTGGGAGAAGAAGTAGCGGCCGTGTGTATCCTGCGCAGAGTAGGGTGCCGTTGGCCGGGGCCGAGGCGACACAGCAACTACAAACAGTGCGGCTGGGGCTCGGCTCGGCTCGGCTCGGCTCTCACCTTCGACCCACAAACCGAAGGGGGGAATGTATTGTGTACCCGGTGGACGTCCTGCAAACCTTGCGGCCTGTCCTGGGCCCGGCGCAGGCCCGGGACGGGACGTACCGTTTCCGGCCAACGTCCCCTCCGTCTGGGCGCGTCTGAATATGCAGCGGGAAATACACGGCAACGCAGTGTGTGACTTTGGGCAGGGCGGGATGTGGTGTTCCCCCGGCGGTGTGGCCCCAGCGGGCGAATCCCTCATCTCTCATCCAATGTTGCAAATGCGGACCCGATGTACGTCCGTCCGCCGTGCGGCGCCGTGACATATCGCAGCCACGTCCATTCATTTAATGACGGGGAGGGAGGGGGGTTGGGGGGAGGAGATGATGAAAATGTTGTCTCTCCCTGGGAGTCTCGCGCCCGCTCGCTTACCAGCAGCATCTCGTTCTGGGGCTCGGCAGAATCACCTGTCGGCCCCTGTCGGCCGCCCCCCGCCGGCCCGGCTCAGGCTTACACACATAGTTTCATTCCCACGCGTGCATTCCGCAGCGCTGCAGGGAATACGGTCAGATATCGCCGTCCGCTACCCGGCAGACTGCAAATCACGAGAACAAGAAATGTCGCGAAAGCGGTAACATATATACTCCCCCAACTTTTTTACTTAATTAATTAATTATTTATTTTATTTGTTTTGTCACTGCACTGAACTACGCCTAATGCTACGCTCCATTGAGGCGCTCAACGAAAGGCAAAAACGGCCCAACCAGCTCTGTTTTTACGCCTTCACCCGATGCTACGCCTCATTGGGCCGCACTACTATGCGCCCTCTCACTCTACCAGCTAGCGTTTGACGGGGCGGCGTCAAACAGGCAACACGCAACACCTGCACGGGCCCGACCCGTCCGGGGTGCTCTATTCTAACGGCCGACTCGCCGGAGAAGGGTGTTCTGCCAACGTCCGCTGATTTAATGCAACGTGAGAACGACTCATTGCATATCACGGCGGAACTGTGAGCTGGTGGCTGCCCGGCCCGGCCAAGCTGCCCGGCCCCCTGGCACTGCCCAGCCCAGCCGCGCCGCGGCCTACCAGGCCGGTTCTCACGGCGCGGACCAAAGTTGGTGCGGCGCGGCCACGGCGGCGGTGAGATGGGCTCTTTAGTGTCTCCTTGCGGGTTGACTTAGTAAGAGCGTAGCGGCGTAGCGGGCTTTCGTAGGCAGGGGGGAGATTTGGCAGGCTGCCACGGTCAGCATGTTAATGGCCGATCCAGGACAGGGCCGGAGCGGCCTAGCCCACAGCGCCCGGCCCGGCCCGGCACCGCACAGCCAGCCAGGCACAGACCAACCTCACAGCAGGCCGGGTTACATCAATTACAGCACCAATCCGGCCATGCAGAGGCGCCGCAAGCACCGTAGGCTCCGTGTCGCCCCGTGTCAAACTACTGCGCACGCAGCGCGGCGTGCTCAACAAATACATGCCCGACGCCACGCCACGCCCCCCCCCCCCCACCCCCAGAAACGAGGAAAGAAAAGTTGGGGAAAACAAGAAAAATTCTCCGTTATTCATAGCAGCGATCAGCGATCGCCACCACCGAAAGCGCGAGTGAGAAATGCGAGAATCTGCCGTAACGCTGGTTAGCACGCCGGGCTGGGTTCGCAGGTAGTCAGCGCGCGCGGACGTGTGCGAGTTAACGCACCCACTTAACGCGACCGCCTGCGCCCTATTTGGCACTTGGCGCCCGGCGCTCGGCGCTCGGCGCTCGCGTGTCCGTGGAGCTGGTGCCGACAGGCTGCCTGCCCCGCAGCCCCGCCCGGCCTGCACCCTGCTGTCTGCTGCTGCCTGCCCCGTTCCGGCTGCGTTTCAGCGATCGGTAAGTGGGCTCACACGCGCACGCTGTCTGCCGCGGCGCTGCATCGCGTCCGGTCCGCGGCTGCAGCAGCCAATTAATTAAAGGCAAAGGGGGCGGAAGGGACGGGGAGGGGGGGGGGGCAATGCATGAGGAAAATGAACGTGCGGTGCTGAAAACACATGACGACGCCGGGCGATGCGGCGTGTGCTCCGGCAGACGGACTGGCAGCGAAGACATTACCATAATATTCCCCAGCCCGTCCGGTCCGCGCGGCCTGACGACAAAGTCTCCGCGGCGGGCCGCGGCGCGCACGCGCCTCCGCGAGCACGCACGTGCGCGCGCACCAACACGCGTGCCTGGCGCGTGCGTGTGTCACGGACCGCGGCACATCGCGACCACCCGGCCGCGTGTTGGGGCTGATAACGAGTGGCCGGGTCACACTGCACATGCACGTGCACATGCACACACGGGCACCCGGTGTATGTGGGTTACAGCCGCGGCGGCACGACACGCCAGCTCACACCAGGCAGGTCATCGTGATGAATTGCCGCCGCGCCGCCATCACCGCACCGTAGACCGTTTCAGCAGTAATTACGCCACTTTTTTTATTATTATTATTATTATTATTGTTATTATTATTATTGTGTACTATGGTAGCAGCGGCAGCGCGGTGCGTTGAGGACGGTAACCGTCTGCCAGCGGATCTCGGACGCCTTCCGCACGGCACAGCAGGGCGTTAGGGTGACAGTGTAGGACACGGGGCTTGCAAGCGGGCCGAGCCGAGCCCAGCCCAGCCGAGCCCAGCCGGGCCGGGCCGAGTCGAGCCGAGCGCGCAGGCCGCACTTGCGGTCACGACTCGTGTCCACAAACAAAAGGCGCGCCTATACATAAACACGCCTAAGCATTCCTGGTGGGCGTGGCCGTTGTGGCCGGAGCACCCTTTGAACACACGCGGCCGTAGGTCCGGGGGCCGCCGGGGGCCGCCGGGGGACGACCGTATAACGGCTGCTCCTAGCGCCTGCGGATGCCGGGGTAGGCCACCCGCACAGCATGCGTGCATGCGGCGACAGCGGTTGCCTACCCAGCAGGCGCTAATGCCTGGTCCTCATCCCATCCACCGGTGGCACCGCGCTGCACACCGTCAGCGTGGCGTCATTTGTGCGCGTTCCCCCCCGCAGGCAGGGCTGGCTGGCTGCTGGCTGGCTGCTGGCTGGCTGCTGGCTGCCCGCTGGCTGCCCGCCGGGCCACTGAACGGGAGGAGTGGCACAGGTTTAACACAAAAGAAACAAGGCCTGGGCGTGGCGGCGGCGCGGCAGATGCAAACGTATATCCGGCGGACGGGCTGGCTGCGGGCGTTGCGCCCCCGTGGGGCTCCCAGTGGGGCTCCCATGGGGCCCCAATGGGGCTCCAATGGAGCTCCCCGAGGAGCTTCCCGTGGCGTGAAGCCCCCGCACCAGCCAGCCCCAGACTCATTCAGCAAAACTGTGCCGGTATCGCTGATTACCGCCTCCGCCACGCTCCGCCACTGCCTGCCAGCGCCGTGCGCGGACCGCGGCCACCAGCCCGGCCCCAGCGGCAGCGGCCCCGCCCCGCCCCGCCCCGCCCCGCCCTGCCCCGCCGCGCCGCGCCACGCAGTCTAGACGCACCGCCCTGGCCGTGGCACTGGCCGTGGCCGTGGCACTGGCCATGCCCGCCCGCCCGGCTGGAAGCTGCCGGAGGCTGGCAGGCACTTGCAGGCTGGCTCACCGGTCGCCGCACGCCGCTACACTGCTAGAAGCAAGTCCGCAAGCCTCGACCTGGGCGGCGTCACCGTCGCAAACCACCACACGGACGTGGGCAGCTCTGACACCTCCTCGCCCACAACATCATGCTAGCGCCCCGACGGCGAACGTATAAAACATGCCATCCCTTTCCTAAAAATGCCGAAAGGGAAGCGCGCGGCCCGGGCCAACGTTCTGGGCTGGGCCCGCACCGACCGGCGCGCGGGAAGTGGACGGACGCTCCTGGATTGGCTTCCCCTCCCCTCTGGCCACTCACCTCGCCTACCTCCGCCTATGCCCCGCCCGGGACCGGCACCGGCCCCCGGCATGGACCCGGCATGGACCCGGCACGGACCTGGCACGGACCTGGCACGGACCCGACACGGACCCGACACGGACCCGACACGCTGCTGGCTTCGTTTGTCAGGCCGCGTCGGACGCCCAACACACACACACACACACACACACACACACACACACACACATTCCGTATGGGCCAAGCCCAGGTTGTTGTATGCTGGCCCGGTCCCTCTCTGTACTGTCTTAATGAGAGAGAGAGAGAGAGAGAGAGAGAGAGAGAGAGAGAGAGAGAGAGAGAGAGAGAGAGAGAGAGAGAGAGAGAGAGAGAGAGGGGGGGGGGGCAGTTTTGCCCGCTCGGACTCAACGAGATTCATCACGAACGGAGGGCGGTGGAGGGGAAGGAGGAGTGGCCCAAAGGGAACCGCACCATTTCGAGAAATGAATGGAAATCAATTAATGCGTAATGGCCGAGAGGATACCACGGGATATCGTGTGTGGGACGGCGAGTCGAACATGTTGCCAAGTTATACGGGCAGAGAGGAAAGTTCGCCGTATCCTCGGGCCATTTGTTGTATTTTTTTTTGGGGGGGGGGAAGGGGCTTTTTTAAAAATATGTGTTGTTCCATCAAGAGATTATTTCAGTTGAAATTTCGGATCATCCCTGATCTTAGGGTTTGCTTGAAACATGGGCGTACGGCGCGGGCTGGCAGCTTCGAGTGCTCGTAAACCCAGAGACGATCACACGTCGCCCCACCCTGCACTTTCCCACATGTTGACTGTGCATGAGCACCGGACTCCTCCTTACGTGTCGGACTTGGGGCAGCGCGCACACACGACACTGTGCGAGAGGTTTGCATCTTCATACGACCAAGTAATTAACTGGCATGCTGCGTATTCAGGTGCGTGGAAAACAGCGATGTCACATATTGAAACCGCATGAAAAAGACCTTCTTTCCGCTTCGCAGAAGTAAGGGCGACTCCATTACTCGGGCGCGACTCCAGGAATAAAACCAAAGGAAGAAGCAGAGGAAGAAAAAAGTAGGGCGATCCGAAAAGAGAGATGAAAATAATAATCAGAATGATGCCATATCGTCTGGCCGCACGCTAGCCGGCCGAAGTAGAGCATTACATGGCCGGGCAGGGCAGTGCAGGGCAGGGCGAGGCTCAGACCCACTTCTTCTTTAACATGCTATGCAGCCGCCGCCACCGACCCAGCAGCGCCACGCGCCAACGCGGGGCAGGCCGGCAGGCTCACTTTTATAACGAAACATGTGTGCCTGCGTGCACGCGCGTGACTGCTGTCGTTTGTAGCAGCAGGGCGCAGCAGGGCGCAGCGGGGAGCAGCGGGGAGCAGCAGGGTTATATTTGGCAGGGATCGTCATCAGGAACAACATGCTCCTTCCCTATCCTCCGCCCGCTTACTCCCTCCTCGCCCTAATCATGCCCGTCATGGTGATGACCATCACGCCGATTCCTAATTGGTCATTTCCCAACGAATGCGCGGATGGATATCACATCTTGGACTTCGATAAGTTTCTTTTTTTTTCTTCTTCTTCTTCTAAGTTATTCATCTGCGCGGTCCCGTTGCGGTGCTTGCAGCGGCTCTATCTTCTTACGTTATCTCATTCATATCCCCAATTGGTTCCGCCAGTCGCTGGGCGCAGCGGCAGGGCCTGGCAGCAGCAGGGCCTGGCGGGGCCCATCGGCGCGTTCGGCGTAGTTGTTCCCCCCTATCGCCTATCGCCCACAATCTGGTACGTGAATTCATGCCCTCGCTTTGGATTAGTTTCCGAACAGCGAAGCTTTTATGTTGTCAGTCCAAACTAGGACGGGTCCACTCTGGAAGAAAAGGAATGCGTCCGTAAAATACATGTAGCTGTATAGGAGGAGGCATGACTTTGGTGTGAGGCAGGGGAGTGTCCCCCATGTCTACACCACGGATCCCCAAGTACTAGGGGGTGGGGTACCTTCCTGGGACCCGCTAGTCCCTACACGCCAGCCCGGGGTGCCCGAGGCCCGAGGCCCATGGCGTACGTGCTTCAGACGAAATCAGACACGGCGATCGCTTCGCTCTCATGGCGAGCGCTCGCCGCTAAAAGTCGGGAAACGCGATATTCTTTTCGTTGGCAGCCCCGCCTCGCCTACACCCAGCACACGGCCGGGGCCGGGCGCACGTTCGCCGAGCTCTCCGTGCCGCGAGAGCTGTCCCCAGCAATCCCCAGCGATCCGAACCAGACCAGACCAGACCAGGGCCTGGACCTGGGCAGGCCCCGCTGCCGCTGTCCCGCTGGGCGCCCTGCCCTGCACGCTGTACCCACCGCCCCGGCTCCCTGGGCGTGTTCATTGCCACGGCCAGAGACGAGCGCACAGCCAGCCGCACGCGAGGCGTTGTTACGTCTGTTATGTCGGAGGATATTGTGAATAATTCATCCTGGCTGTCCCTAGGACGGGCCGGGACGGGCCGGGCGAGACCAGATTCCGGCCGCTCCCACGCCGGGCGGGGCGCCAGCGTTCTCTCGTGTGTCATCAGCGTTTAAGTCCCCGGCCGGCGTGCGAAACGCGCCCCGGACCAGGCAACTTCGCCCTTCCGCCTCTCTCACGCTGTGTGACGACAGCCTGGTGCCGACTGGCCACCTCTGCGGACTCTGGCGGCCTCCGACGGCCCGGTCTGCATTCCTCTTTCACAAAATAGGCAAAATCTTTCGATACTTTTTCTGCCATGGTACCGCAGGGCGCGGCCTGAATCGTCGGCGTCCCTGCACGGAGAAAGAAGATCAGTTGATCCAACTCAAATCTCGGACAAGCAAAATTTTCAGCAGCTTGAACTAAAAGTTCCAGTTCGGCCAGCGAAGCGTTAGTTGCATCAACTAACATTTCCTTGAGAGAACAAATATTGTAAGTTGCGGCTACTGATCAGGTTGGTTGTCTGAAATCTGAATTGGATCAACTGATCTTTTTTTCTCCGTGTGCAGGACAGCGGGATCTGGGGGCTGGGCTGCGGGTACGTACTGTTTTCACACCGCAAGGACTACATTCATATCCGCTTCAAACACAGCACCAGACGGAGAAAAAAGATAAGTGGTCGCAATTAATTTTTAAGTTAATTTTTAGACAAGCAGTAAATTTTTGTTCGGAGAAATAAAGTTATGTCGGGGGAACTAAATTTTAGTTGCACCAACGCAACGTTAGTTGCTGCAAAGCAGAGGCTCGCTGAAGGAGCAAAAAAGCAGAAAAAGATTTGTTTAGTGCCCGCAACGAACCTCTTCGTTGGAAAACTACAGTTTCATTGGTGCAACTAAAATTTAGTTCCAACAAAATTTTAGTGCTCCGAACAAAAATTTACTGCTTGTCTTAAAATCAACTCAAAAATTATATGTGACCAGTAATCTTTTTTCTCAGTGAGGGCTCACCCACTGTACACTCTCATCACTTCGCACTCACTTGTGCAAATTGTGAAAAAATAAAAAACATTTGTAAGTGGTGTAGCCTTTGCCTGGGGGGCTGTGTCGTCCCTCGACCCCGTCCCGCGAGGCGTCCCGTATCGTCGCGGCGCTGTGACACGTGGCGTGGAGAGGCGTGGCGTGGCGTGGCGTCGCGTCGCACGGCGTCGCGTTCCTGGCATTCTGTGTTGGCGCCGCAGGTGGTCGTAGGCACACACGCGGTGGGGCGGGGCGGGATAGGATGGCTCGTCTAATCGAATGGGTCGCCCATCGGAATCCAAGGATTATTAGGTCTTCTCCCCGCAGCCGACACTCTCCGCTCGCCAACGCCGAGGCGCAATGTGCCAGCTCGGCCTGCGAGGGTCCATCACGGCCTGTCTACGACGCCGGCCGGAGAAACGGGTGTCAGTGTTGTTTGTCAGGGTTGGGTGCGCTTTTGGAAAATAGTGTCGGGTAGGTTGTGCAGCCGGCGAACGGTGTCTGTATCCAAGCCGGGGTTCTACACTACGTGCCAAGCGCCCCGGCGCCGGCCGATACCCGCCCGGTCTTCCCCGTGGACCCCCTGGACCCCCTGGACCTCCAGGACGGTCCTGGCAGCTCTGCCGCGCCACCGCCAGCCGCTGGCAGCGCGCTTCCGTTTGCCTTTGCGGGTGCGGCGGTTACATGCTCGTGCCGAATATATTTGCAAACCGAGCGGTAGCCGGCGGAGCCAGCGGAGCCCCGACTGTCCTCTGTCCGCTATCGCTATGTGTTCTGCCCTGCTGTGCTCTGCTGTCGCTGAGCCCGGCTCAGCTCGGCCCGGGCCCGGCTGTATACGCGTGGCGTGAGTCACTGGCCCGGTGGCCCAGAAAGACGCCGCGCCCCGCCGCGCCACGCCCCGCCGTTTTCGCACCTAATCAGACAACAGACTAGACCCGACCGGCCGGGCAGGGCCGGGGACGGCACGACTAAATGTCAACGAAAGTTGTGGCGCGCGGCTCAGCTGTCAGACCCCGGCTCCGGGGGGCCCCGGCGGGGCTGGGCCGGCACTGGGGCCCGCGGAGGACCGGAGTAGAGCATCCCTCCATACATCCGAACGCACGACCACTTTCTTTGACCGCTCTCTGTGCGTGGCGCGGCTGCCGGCGCTGCTGGTGCGGTGACCCCGTGCCGCCGTGGCCTTGCGGACAGGTCGTGGACAGCGCCACGCCCCGCCACGCCCTATGACACTCCACACGCACCGCTACGTCTAGTCACGCCACATCGCATTTTTATGTGCTCCGTAAGAGTTTCGAAAACGGTAAAAAAGTATACATATTAAAAAATGAACTACTATCCTATCCATGGCAATCAGGCGGTTTTATAAAAAAAAAAAAATTGTCCAATGAAAAAAAAGTTATAGGAAGACCCAAAATGGTTTCCGGGGAGAGCGTACACCTTTGTGTTAAATAATATGGCCCTATCATCGCTTTGGAATGTGTTCCGAAATGGCCGTGCTGCACGGCGGAGGGCCTGGCGAGCCGATGGCGGGGCGGCGCGGGGCGGAGAAGAGGGGCCGGAACCAGGAACCAGTCCGTGTGACCCAATTGGGCGGCAGCCGGCCTTACGCGGTGCTTAAACAAACCTACGGAATTCAAAACGTCATCTGCGAGGAGAGAAAACCAAGCAGCGCCCGCCAAGTCGCGAAAATGCCCCGCTTTCTGAGAGAGGGTATGGTCTCCACTCTTTTCGCTCTTAACGATTCCGAATCGGTTTCGCTCATTTAATTATAGAAGCATACAGCGATGTGAGATTTGCGAAGAACTAGAGGAACGGAAACATTTCTCTGCCGCACATCAGCTGAGCCGGGCCTGAAGTGGACGCAGTTCCTCCGCTGAGGCCACAGTCCGGAGTCTCGGGGCGACATTAGCACATGTATACGCAGCTCAAGTGCCGTTGCCAGCTTGCCGGCAGTCCGCCTGGCCGTGGCCGTGGAGCAGCTGGGGGGGACGGGGGAGAGGGGGGAGGGGACAACCAGCTGATCCAGGGCGACTCCAGCGGGCAGGAGGGGGGAAGCGAGAGGGCATCCTTGTCCCCGAGATGCTGATACAGCAGCTTTCTCCAACATCGGCCGAACCGCCTCTTTGCTTCTCCGAGATGCTACCGCTTCCGTGTCACCGGCGGCAGCTAGAAGATAGAATTTCACTAATTTCTCCGCCGCACGAGGCCGGCCTGGCCTGGCCTGGCTCTTCGGTGGCCCGCGCTGAGAAAAATCTTTGGCTCCTGGACCAAAGGGTAGTTTTGTGCGTTCCACCTGGACCCTACATCTAAAACGTTTAATCCGTAGGTCTAAACTCTATAGACACGGGAGCAAAACTCTAGACACTGGCGTTAATCGTTTAGTGCCTGGCGCTAATCCTTTAGTGCGTTCCCAGACTTTCGGCCTGGGGACTAAACGTCCTGTGCCCAGAGCCAAAAATGTTTCTCAGTGCGACGCCGGGCCGCGCACCTTCGGCACCTCCGTGCACGTCACACAGCTCTAGTGGGTGACACCGCGGCCCTCAAGGCAAAGAGCGTCACTTGCCACGGCTAATACGAACAACGCGTTCCATTATTTTCAAATAAAATTTAAAAAGGGTATTGAAAATTGCGAACCCGCAAAATAAGCTTGACGGAGTTATTCCAGTGCAAGAAGAGGGTACGTGTGCGTGCACGTGTCGATAACTGAGTACTCAACTGTCGTGTTTTAAGATGGTCGCGTTAAGGGCCGTGTCTCAAAGGCCGTCACTGCAAAATTTTGACATCTCAAGATTTTGACACTTCTCGACGTTTGAGACCGTTTTTACTCGTTCTTTGCTTCCTCTACTACTACTATGACGGGGTCTATGTCGTGTCGTGCGGGCTGAAGTGATATGGCGTCAGTGCTCGCTGTTTTTGTCAGGAGAAAATGTGGACTTACTTTATGGACAACGCCTAACTCAAACCGCATGCATGCTTCAGTCGTTATTGCCTACATACAAGGGCGCTATATGCACCAATATCAAAAGCCATTTCCTGTGCAACGCATGAATCATCTATGAAGCACGTGCACGATATTGTCTCAAGGCCAAGCCTAATTTTCCCAGCAAAGTCCCACGAGGCGTCTGCTGACCCACTATGACGTAGAAGCAAAAAAAAAAAAAAAAAAAAAAAAAAAAAAAAAAACGAGAATTGCACTTGCTCTGTCAGTTAAGACCCCTGTTCACCTCGAAAACTACGTGACGGAGGGATTCTGTTTTGGGGCGTTTTTGTTGGGCATTGGTGTAGTTTCGAAAGTGATATAACAGATTTCCGAAAAACAAAAAACAATAATACTCGTTTTTAGAGACCGCATATCGGTAGAAGTTTGTCTTGGGACCAGCCGTCGCCCGCAGTCAACAATCACTTTCCGCGTACTCTGTAGCGCTTGGACTAATAAATCAGTGGCTAAGTCCAGTTAAAATGTGATAAAAACAAAGACTTTAAAAAATCACAAATACTGATTGCAAAGTCGTTTTTTAAATTTGAGAACCAAATACATTGAATTATGAAAATCTCAAAAACCTCATTTCCCTCAAAAATCAAAGAACGAGTCAGTCCTAGAAGGCTAAAAGCTTTCTCCATGCCTGTCTCGTTAATCGTATAGCATCAAAATCTCAAGGTGTTGAAATTTCGCAGTTTCTTTGTGACACGACTCTTTGTACGCGACCGGCTTGACAGTCTCGTTTTGAGGTGTCGGTGTGTGGTCAGCGTTTCACTCGGCGCCGGCGGGTAAGTTGACAGAAACCACTGGCCTGTTCCCCATTCCTTCCCGTCAGTCAGTGCCGTTACTATTTTTGTTGCCGCCGTGATATATCGGGCCTTGTCATACATGCCTCGTGCGGTGGCGAGCCCGGCTGCGTCCTTCTCACGCGCTCCTACAAGCGGCACAGACACCCGACCCGATACAGAGAGAGAGAGAGAGAGAGAGAGAGAGAGAGAGAGAGAGAGAGAGAGAGAGAGAGAGAGAGAGAGAGAGAGAGAGAGAGAGAGAGAGAGAGAGAGAGAGAGAGAGAGAGAGAGAGAGAGAGAGAGAGAGAGAGAGAGAGAGAGAGAGAGAGAGAGAGAGAGAGAGAGAGAGAGAGAGAGAGAGAGAGAGAGAGAGAGAGAGAGAGAGAGAGAGAGAGAGAGAGAGAGAGAGAGAGAGAGAGAGAGAGAGAGAGAGAGAGAGAGAGAGAGAGAGAGAGAGAGAGAGAGAGAGAGAGAGTGTGAGAGAGAGAGAGAGAGAGAGAGAGAGAGAGAGAGAGAGAGAGAGAGAGAGAGAGAGAGGGGGAGAGAGACAGAGAAGGGGGGGGGGGAAGGGAAGAGGCGGCAAGGCACACATGAGACCGTACACCTGAGATAGTGCCTCCCTTGGCAGAAGAGCATACTTCCTATTTATGGTCGTTCACTTTTTCACCTCCCAAACCGAGCAACGGAGGAGAAGTAAAAACTGCGCTTGAGACTGTGTGTGGCGGGTGAAAAAGTATGATGGCGTTGTTGTGGACAGTGCCTCACTCTACACACGATACGGGACACTTGGACACTTGCTCACAACATGCAACCCAGCGCTTACAAAACGACAGTCATAGTGACTGACTTAAAAATAGCGTTTTTTACATGAAACGAAATCGTAATCCTTTGCCACACTAGGCCGGTGGCCCGCCATCTTATACCTACCGCGGTTGCAAGTATTAGGAATCCCCACAGCGACGTCCGTCTCCACCTGACGCTAGTCGCTATGCGGGACGTGGTGCGGGACGCGGCGTGGTGTCTCAGCGACTGCATTCCCCGGGGCGGCTGCTGCGGCTGCTGCGGCTCCTGCGGCTCCTGCGGCTCCTGCGGCTCCTGCGGCTCCTGCGGCTCCTGCGGCTCCTGCGGCTCCTGCGGCTCCTGCGGCTCCTGCAGGTAGGCCGGCGGCACCGGCGGCCGCTCTGGGCCCATGTTTGGATTTCTGGAAAAGGAAAGAAAAATGTTTGAGTGACAGCGTTAATGCGTGAGGACTTGGCGCGGTGTGAAGGCGCCACGTGGCGTTGCGTGACGAGTTATTAATCGTTCGGAAATGGAGAACGGCCAGCCCGACACACAATGTCGTAGAAATGGACGAGGTTTTCGGCTCGAGCTATTCCGATTCCTCGCCACTCGGGTCTCAGCTCAGCGTCCGAATAATGATCTCACTTAAAATTTATTTTTTCCCCCGACGACCCTCTGGCATTATTCAAATACCCCATCGACTACCAATTTTGAAGGCGGCTGCCGAGATGTGATGGCACCAATATAAAATCATGGCCGCGCTGTCGGGGCCCCGTAGCAGTGGTCCGAATAGCTCGATTGACGGACGCTCGGCACAGTGAATCATCTGAACAGAACCAAATGAGCGGCGGGCTGGCCCAGAGCCCCTGCCATGCGGAGGGTAGGCAACCTCGCAACACTCTCCGGTCTCACGGGCTTGCCTACGTCCCCAGGCTGGCGGCCGATTCGCCGCGTTCCGTTCCGCTTCAGCAGCCGTGCGGTCGCCGTACAATTTGTAGAGACAAACGGACGTGCGCGGCACGGTGGCTCCTTCGGCGGCCAGCCCGGCGGCCCCCAAGCCCCAGCCATGGCCCCAGCGGTCCCAGCGGAACATTGTTCCTGGGGAGGAGATGTTTAGACATAAACAGGGCAAATTATATAGACTCGGAAACCGGCGCGGGGGCTGCCGCGCTGTACGGCGGTACATCTCTCAGGCGCCGCTCCTTTTTCCCGCCTCTCGCAACTCATCTTCGTCGGCACCTCCTTCATTTCCATTAATCAGAAATCCAACTTGAGTACATACTTGTAAATGCCACTACCCTTCGGTTTATTATTTGGAGTAAGTGTTTTATTTTTATGATTTCCTGAACTTGAGAGCGCATTCGAATTTTTCAAATAATATCTGATTTTCTTTCGTCGTCACTGTACAACTTGCAATAAAAATTGTTATTTGCAAAGGATAGCGATACACTTTCTATAAGACGTCATGGGCCCGTTATCGCAAACGGTTTGCAATAGTACATTGTATTACAAACTTTTTGCGATACTACAGGCTAATTTTGCAATAACGACCCCATTACATCCTATAGGAAGTGTATCACTATTTCTTTGTAAGAACCACTGTATTGCAATTTGGAAAACAGTATCAAGTCTTTTCCTTTACACCTCCTTCCTCTTTCTCTTGTGCACGTAGCATGACATTGTTACGGCAGTCAGAGAGAGGGAGAGAGAGAGAGAGAGAGAGAGAGAGAGAGAGAGAGAGAGAGAGAGAGAGAGAGAGAGAGAGAGAAAGAGAGAGAGAGAAAGAGAGAGAGAGCGAGAGAGAGAGAGAGAGAGAGAGAGAAAGAGAGAGAGAGAGAGAGAGAGAGAGAGAGAGAGTGAGAGAGAGCGCTGCTGGTATGCAGAACTGTGCCCCAGTGGTACACATCGGTGTGCGCGCTGCCTGCGCGCCTGCTGCACGCTGGCTGCACGCTGGCTGCACGCTGGCTGCACGCTGGCTGCACGCTGGCTGCACGCTGGCTGCACACTCCCCGCCCCGCCCCGCCGCTCCCGCGCTGTTAACACTCGTTGACGAATGCGTACTCACGTGTTGCGGCTGCTAGTGCGGGCCCTCAACACCCCATGGTCGTCGGCCACAACCTGCAAACGAACAAGGCAAGGTGAACAATCAGTCATAGAGCCGTTGCAAGTCGTCGAGCCGCGCCACCATACCAAACAGGATCTGACCCCGACGTTCAGGACGGAAAGAGTTGTGCGTCCGACACGACCCCGGCGACGCGGCAGTTGGCGGCGGGTGCCAAGCGTCTCCGCCGCCAACAAGCTCCCCGTGACGGACGGCCCACCCCGCCGGCACCGCCGCGCCGCCCCGACCTGGAAGCGTATTGGGTTACGCCTGATTTACATGAGCAGCCGCCCCCCCCCCCGCATACACTTCCTCTGCAGTGTCTAATCTGCGAGGAACGAATGCGAATGGACGAGGTGAATGGATGGGGCGTCGTGTTTTGCAAAGCGGCTTTGCGAGGAGTACTCGCGTGGCCGTGCAGACGACAGGCAGACGGACAGACAGAGCGGGGAGGGAGGGGGTCAGCCCATCCTTTTATCCATAATTCAAGCCGGGACTCATCAACGGCACTTGTACCGACGGAGCGCACAATGCTCGGCGCGCGCGCGGCCTGTGATTTATGCAGATCAGGCCCACCAGCACAAGCGACTCTCACACACGTCTCTTATTTCAATTCACCGCTAAACGCATGATTGTTTCTCAGAGAACGCGGGGCGGCCTCAGGACGTAACCGGGTGAGTAATACGTCTGAGGCAGTTTGCACTTCATCTGATGGCGCCGCGGCGCGCGGGCGGCAGCAGCAGCGGCAGTGGCAGCAGCAGCAGCGGGAGCGGTGGCAGCGGCGGCAGCGGCAGCGGCAGCGGCGGCGGCGTGCGGAATGTAAATGGCCTGAGAACAATCAGAAGTGGGGTCGCATGGGAACCAATGGCGGAACGGGTCGGACGAGCTTTCTCAGCGTTACCACCGTTTACGCGAAAAAGCGCTGAGCTATCGATTCCTCTGCCGACGGCGGCGTTGATTCCGGGGGATGGCTTTGCAATATGACTGCAGTGGTTATCCAGCCGTCTCGACTCGCTGCAGTTAGTAGTTGGTGCACACGCACGACTGAAGTGGGCTCCCCGGAGAAAAAATAGTATTCACCGTGTGAGCTGCAGTTCGAAACGAGAACAGTTTTTAAAAGCGCTACAGATACTAGACACTGATTCAAAAAAAAAATTGAGTCGATATTAGGGTATAATTT
Source organism: Odontothrips loti (assembly GCA_038380765.1). Classification (NCBI taxonomy): domain Eukaryota; kingdom Metazoa; phylum Arthropoda; class Insecta; order Thysanoptera; family Thripidae; genus Odontothrips; species Odontothrips loti. Next base: position 19,856,389 of record CM076245.1, read on the forward strand.
TCTGAGAGCTTGCACCTCTTTTTTGCCTGCGTTTCGTTGGCTTAAGGGCGCCGTGAACCGAACCTTTCAATGAGCGTGCGCCCGCGGCCTCTCCGCGGCTCGTTGGCTCTGCCGGGCGCGTGGCGTGCCCTGGCGTGGCCCTAGCGTGACATTGGCGTGACAGCAGCGTGACAGGATCGTTCCTAATCATGCATAACGCTAGGCAGGCGCCAGGGAGCCAGTGAGCGCGGCCGGAAAGGCCGATGGCTGGAGGAGCTGCAGGAGCAGCAGGAGCCCAGCCGCATACCACGCGCCCCGGAAGGGCCAACGCCGGGCAAGAATTCCAAACTACGGACGGAATGCGAGCGCTGGACACCCCTGCTGGCCGCCGGATAAGCCGAACCGAAAAGGGCTGCCTGATGCTATCATGTAAGGAGCGGGACAATAAAAAAAAACGCGATTGCGTTTCCCTCTATATGTCGCCAACGTTTCGTGAAGCGTGCTGCATCAGCCCGGCCTCACCGCACCGCCGCACCCCAACCCTCCTTTTTTTGAAGGGTACCTGCATGTAGCTGGCAGGACCTGACCCAACATGAGCAATTTGTCCTGTTAAACCGGTACTCGCTTCTTCTCCTCGCCTTACCTCACCCCGCCTCCGGGCCGGCACAGCCCGGCCCCCGCCCCCCGCCCCCGGCCCTCAGCCCGGACTCACCCCAGTCATCGCGTGCCGATGACTTACAACGATCAGGAGCGAATTCGGGGGGGGGGGGGGAGGGCAGACACAAGGGTGAGCGGCAAACTGAAACGGGTTAGGGAGAGCAAATCCCACCGCTGCACCGGAAATGCCACCGATATCCATTCGAAAAGTACGCGCAGCTTCGCCTCTGGACAAGGAGCCCTTGAACGTGTGGCATATACAGTCCGAGGGACGATACGAACAAAGCGGAAATACTAAATGCGAGTGATGAGAATGCGGTTGAGTGGGGCAGGCGGGGCCGGGCCGGGCTCGGGCCGCGACGGATAGGAACGCAGTGCATCGCTTCGCAGCAGTGGCGGTCAGCACACTCGGCGACGCTTTAGTTGTATACACAACGGTACCCCTCATACACACACAGCCGCAAGCAAACCGGTGGATGCATTCGGCTCCAAGATGGGATGATGGCTTTAGCGCCATATTGCTGTGCAGTTACAAGGAAACGAAGAAAGAAAAGAAAAATGGGTAGCGGCAAAGAGAGACAGCGAGGGTAGACGTCATGTGGTTTCGCGAATTCGATGCGGTGGTTTTCAGGTTCGTGGCCGATTCTAGTTTACTCTCTAGGTTGGAAAGCTCGACGGGAAAAACGGTGGGGATGACAAAAATGTGTGGGACAGCGGCAGACACCGCCGCCCCGACTGAGCAGACTGCGCCCAAATAGCAGAGCCGAGCCGAGCCGAGCCCCGGGGTGCGTGGACAGCGGCAGCACCGGCTGGCACAGCTCGGCTCGGCACAGCCCGTGGGCTTGCAGGCCCTGCAGGCCCTGCAGCGGCAGCGCAGGCAGCGCAGCCGACCCGAGGCGCAGCCCAGCGCGCATGGTTTCTTGTCGAGTTCCGCCCCACTTCCACCACAGCAGCCGCTAGCTGCACTGGCTGCGCTGGCTGCCGGAGCCCGGGGAGGGGGAGGGGGGGGGGGCAGGTGGTCGGGGGTACAGGTGGGGTGAGGCCGTGGGGCCCCGGCCAGGCCCCGGCCAGGCCCCGGCGGGCGCGCGAGCTCGGGGCCGCGCTGGCTTTACCGCGACGGTGCCGCACGGGTCGACGCCTCATATGTTCGGAAGAAAGTCCGCTTTACCTCACGGCACGGGAGAATGCCAGAGTCAGAATATCACCGCGAAGCCCTGTTGCAAACAGACGACTTTGTAGTTTTCCAGCAAACACTCCAGAAGGGAAAAGAAAACGGAGAGCGCCCTGTGTTGCAGCAGGGTTTGCAGCGTCTGGACCGTCCGGCTGCTCCGGCCCTCCGCCTCCTCCGGCTCCTCCGCCTCCTCTGACTCCTCCGGCTCTCTGCCTCCTCCGGCTCCTCCGGCCCTCTGCCTCCTCCGGCTCCTCCGGCCCTCCGCCTCCTCCGGCCCTCCGCCTCCTCCGGCTCCTCTGGCCCTCCGCCTCCTCCGGCTCCTCCGGCCCCTCGTGGGAGTCTGCGGGGCCGTGGCGGCGTGTTGTTCGTGGCGACTGGCTTCGCATACCAAATAGCAGCGAATGGCATCGAGGCACTTTGCACACTCTTTTAACAACGCCGGCAGTAAAACACGGCGACTGCATTTAAAGCGGCGACACCAGGCGACACGACGGACATGGCTGCATTCATCGCTCGCTTCGTTTCCGTTCTGTCCCTCTGATATTCTTTTGAATTTCTTTGTCTCCTCCAGTACGGCGAGGGGAAATGCCGGAGAAGGATGGTGCATCTGCGGAGCTTGGCGTTTTTTTGACGGTATATTTCTTCTGTGTTGCCCACGACAGAGTATTTGCAAAACCTCGGCAAGACGCTTTGATCAGAAGATACGAGCGAGTTGTCACGTCGCGAGGTGGTATCCTGGATAGAATAATGAATGAAAGGGCGGCGCTGACGCGGCCAGTGGGGCTCGTGCCCGCGGCCATTGGGGCTCGTGCCCGCGGCCAGTGGGGCTCGTGCCCGCGGCCAGTGAGGCTCGTGCCCGCGGCCAGTGGGGCTCGTGCCCGCGGCCAGTGGGGCTCGTGCCCGCGGCCAGTGGGGCTCGAGCCCGCGGCCAGTGGGGCTCGTGCCCGCGGCCAGTGGGGCTCGTGCCCGCGGCCAGTGGGGCTCGTGCCCGCGGCCAGTGGGGCTCGTGCCCGCGGCCAGTGGGGCTCGTGCCCGCGGCCAGTGGGGCTCGTGCCCGCGGCCAGTGGGGCTCGTGCCCGCGGCCAGTGGGGCTCGTGCCCGCGGCCAGTGGGGCTCGTGCCCGCGGCCAGTGGGGCTCGTGCCCGCGGCCAGTGGGGCTCGTGCCCGCGGCCAGTGGGGCTCGTGCCCGCGGCCAGTGGGGCTCGTGCCCGCGGCCAGTGGGGCTCGTGCCCGCGGCCAGTGGGGCTCGTGCCCGCGGCCAGTGGGGCTCGTGCCCGCGGCCAGTGGGGCTCGTGCCCGCGGCCAGTGGGGCTCGTGCCCGCGGCCAGTGGGGCTCGTGCCCGCGGCCAGTGGGGCCGTGCCCGCGCGCCAGTGGGGCTCGTGCCCGCGGCCAGTGGGGCTCGTGCCCGCGGCCAGTGGGGCTCGTGCCCGCGGCCAGTGGGGCTCGTGCCCGCGGCCAGTGGGGCTCGTGCCCGCGGCCAGTGGGGCTCGTGCCCGCGGCCAGTGGGGCTCGTGCCCGCGGCCAGTGGGGCTCGTGCCCGCGGCCAGTGGGGCTCGTGCCCGCGGCCAGGGGCTCGTGCCCGCGGCCAGTGGGGCTCGTGCCCGCGGCCAGTGGGGCTCGTGCCCGCGGCCAGTGGGGCTCGTGCCCGCGGCCAGTGGGGCTCGTGCCCGCGGCCAGTGGGGCTCGTGCCCGCGGCCAGTGGGGCTCGTGCCCGCGGCCAGTGGGGCTCGTGCCCGCGGCCAGTGGGGCTCGTGCCCGCGGCCAGTGGGGCTCGTGCCCGCGGCCAGTGGGGCTCGTGCCCGCGGCCAGTGGGGCTCGTGCCCGCGGCCAGTGGGGCTCGTGCCCGCGGCCAGTGGGGCTCGTGCCCGCGGCCAGTGGGGCTCGTGCCCGCGGCCAGTGGGGCTCGTGCCCGCGGCCAGTGGGGCTCGTGCCCGCGGCCAGTGGCGCTCGTGCCCGCGGCCAGTGGGGCTCGTGCCCGCGGCCACCGGAGGGCCGGGGCCCCACCAGGCCTGGCCAGGCCGCACGTCTCCCTTTCTCTCTCCACTCCTCTCTCCGCCCCTCTCCTCCTCTCGTCCCGGCCCAGACCTTGTCACAGCAAACAGCACCAGTGAAAGGAGGAAAAGTAAAACCCCTTTTGTGATAGGATTTAGAAGGTGAACCTCTCCAGCCCAGCAGCACGAGGCCGGGACGGGACAGGCGCGGCTTCAAAGGAGCGTGCTGAGCCGGTGTCGCCCCAATTTCCCTGCGCAGCCGAGCGCGTCGCCCGCCAACAAACTCGCCGAAAGTGACACTCATTAAACGCCCGCAGAGACACAATCACTCGGCAATAACGCACTGCAGGATCCCCGGCTGCTGGCCAATTTGTAGGTTTTATCACGTTGCTTTCTTTCGACTTTCTTTTTGTTCCTTCCACGGGTGGGAGAGAAATACGTTAGGACATGATTTTCAGCGTGAGTACAGTGTAAATCCTAGGTGTCCAGAAACCAGGCGACTCAAGTCGCCTGAACTGAAAAACCAGGCGACTTAGGTTACCGCGAAGCAGTAACAAAAATTTACTGCTTGTCTGAAAATCAACTTAAAAATTAGTTGCGACCACTAACGGGTTTTTTTCGTGTTTATTGCCGTGTACCTTGTTATGATAGCGATCTTGTCTTTAACCAGACGGCGCCTGGTTTCTGAACACCTAGGATTTACAGTTAGGCGAAGCCGCGAAGCCTGCTGTGCACTCTGACGATCACTCTCGAATGCGCATTCCAGTTGAACTTAATTTACTTTCGCAAAACTAATGGCCGGTTTGCAATTTTGAAAATAGAAGATGAATGTCAATTTCGATGTGGAAGCCCTCCACGAGGACTGAGACGAGGCCCGTGGAGCGCTGCACATGCCGAGCGTTGTGCGCATACGGGTCTCCGGGGGGCCCCGCCGGGCTCTGCTCACCGAGCTGCTGGCAGCGCGCTGCGCACCGCGACTTTCATCGTTCATATACCTTATTAATGAACGCCTCAAAATCTAGATCGGACGTCACGCAGCCTTTTTAAACTTTTTAATTGCCGCGAGGTGCAGTCAGCGGCAAGGCAAGTACAACACCGCGGCTCTGATACAGTTAGGAGGGGGGAGGGAGGTCGGTGTACGGCACCCTGAAGAATGCAATTTATCGCACAGCACCCGAGCTGTCCCCTGACAATATTATCTGCGAAAAAAACGTTTTATTTTTTTAAAGTTGAAGCCAGTTTTTTTTGCCAGGTAGGCCTACTAAACACCCGTCGTCTTTCTGAGTAACCCGAACTTTACAGAAGGGAAAAAATGTTCTTAAACGACTACGCTGCTCCCCTGCCGCCGCTCCCGCCGGCCCCTGCTGGCTCCCGCCTGTGTGCTATGTCCGCACGGTCAGCACGTCCGTCGGACGCGGCGCGCACAGCGATTAGGGATGATTCCCAACGAGCTCTCGCTTTTTGATATGCACGTAAAGCCGCTCATTATGGGACATTATTCAGCCCGACTACTGTCGTCGTGAGGTCCAAGCGGTTATCATCCCGACTCGTGCGAGAGGACCCCCCTCCCCTGTCCATTTTCTCCGGCCAGCAGCAGCGCCACCACCTGTCACTCGGCACAATTAGCACGGCGTCCACGCTGCTGCAGTCGCTGACAATGCGCCACTCCGCCTGCCTTTGTGTTAACGCCGTCCGGATAGCTGCAGCCTCGTTTTTGTCAGCCGCTGTCACAAAACTGACAAGAAGGAAACGGGCGAACGGAAGTGCCGGAGAAAACACGGAGCGAACAGGCAGTTTGGGCGGTTGTATGGAAAGGTGGGAGACCAACTGAGGGGTCCTCTGGACCCCTGCTGGGTAGGCAGTCCCGCGCAGCAGCCGTGTCCAGCGGGCCTGTCTGCGCGCACGGCGCTAGGCGGCGGCACGGTAGGAGTGAGGCGACAGTGCAGCCATTGCCTCCCAGCCACACCGAACTCAGGCGGGGCCCCGGAAGCCCCCCAGCAGCCCGGACCCTGACCTTTACCGCCAGCACCTGCAGTGGCCGAGCTGAGCCGAGCCGTGCTCCAAGCGCTTAGCGCTTCCCACTGGTCTGGTAGCACTCCGGGGTAACGCCCCCCAAGTATTCCGAACCGAGCGTATTTCTCTCGCTCGCTCAAGAATAGTTCTCTGAAAAAATCTCCGAAAGAGAGAACATGGCCAAAATCTTCTCAAATTGAGTATGTTTGAAGAATATGATGAAGTTTTTCCCGATGTATTCTCAAAGAGAACACATTCTCCGGCGGAGGGCGCCAAGGGCTGCCAGGTTCGTCTCGAGCCAAGGGACTGTCTGCCGCTGCCGCTCCAGCTCTTTGACCAGCCGCATCGCACGGTGGTGGGCCGGCGGGCCTAGCCGAACCTCCCATTGTTCGGGGGCTTTTGCTTTCGTAGACGGCGGGATGTGATAAGCGCTATCAGCTATCAGTCACACACGTTTTGGCTAACAATAGCGGCACGTTTTGTTGGCACTCACGCCCCCCCCCCCCCCCCCCGCCACGCCCCTGCGAGACCGAGTCCGACTCCCATATAAGAACCCGCACCAATTACACGACGAACCGCTACAAGGGAACACACGAAGCCACGGTGGACACAAGTTTTGTGTCATTGTATTTTTATTTCGAAATGGTGAAGAAACTGGCACTTTTCATTAATTCTTTGTTGTTGTTTTTTATGATTATTTTTTTTTTGCACAGTCTTGACATCGATGAAGAAATGTAGCCTAACAGCTAGCAGGTCCTGCAGCTCAACTCAATACTTTCAGCACTCTACATGGCATTTAGTCTTGTGGTCTCCGATTCGCCAAGACGACGAAAAACCGCAAAGTTCTAAAAGCCGTCCAGAGTGTTCCGGGCTGCCGCATTGCCTGTGGTTCTGCGGGCTCAGGAGCAAGTTCCATTGGGCACCTTGTCGGCACTAGCTAATTGAAACAATGTGCTCTAGAGAGCGATGGGGCCAGAGAAGACTAACGAAGAGTTCTGAGTTGAGCCTCGCCATTTAAACGAAGCGAGCAAAACCAAACACTTGGTATCTTTCGGGTTCATAAAAACTCGTGTTCTCTCGTTCGCCCTCGCGTTCAGGTCTCCGGCCTGTCCGGCCCTGTCTCTCACGGCTGCCCTCGCCGTCGCTGTGTCCCCCCAGGGCTCCGCCGTGCCGTGCCGTGGCCACGATGGTAATTTGGTGCGAATGTCCCAAAATGCGAGGTGCAAATTACAAGCAATTAATTGACAAGCTGCTAAGCGCAGGTCCCCCTCTTGCTTCCTTAATTACCCACAGAAGGAGGAGAAACAAAACGTTTTACATTTTTTTTAACAGAACGGACGAAGTGTGTGAGACGGAGAAAATGACGCGCAATCATCATTCTTGGCTCTAATTGTGGCGGTTTTCCTCACATTTTGCGGGCTTTTGGTAAATGACATTATCTATACCAACGGTCCGCGGCACATTTTGGGGCGAGCATTGTGGCAGCCGGAGGGGGGAGCCCTCAAGCTGGACGGCTAGGAATAGATTGATTGCAACGCGGAGTTTTAATGCCAATCGTGCTGCAACTTGCTATGCGCTCTGCGCCGTATTAAAACGTGCTATTACTGCGAGAGGGGCCGAAGGAAGGAGTCTGAGTGGGCATTCAAGAATTTCCTGGCCTCCATACGCATAAAATTAATTTGATTTAGTAAGACAGCGCGTACAGGGGAATCTCTCGGCCGTCGTGCCCTAAAGCCTCCATGTCCCACATATGCTGAACCATAATGTATAGAGGCCCTTTGTTCCTTGAGGCCCGTGGGAAGCGGTATGGGCGCAGCGCTGCGTGAGCGAGGCGGTGCTGCCGAGGTTGGCCACGCCCGTGCCGTGCCGTGCCGTGCGATCAATCAGCCATGGACACGAGCCCCGACACTGCATTATCGATTTTGACGAGAAAGTGCAACCACGGCGAGGGAAACATCGGCGCAAATGTTGCCGCAAGCGCTGTCCGCTTCAGTGGTTCATAATAATGGTTATAGCTAGGGTGTAATCAGTCCCCGCAGAGACGGTTAGTTTGCATCCGTCGAAATAGAGGTTTCCAATGATACTTGGAAACGGAATTTGAAGAACAAAAACACTTCCAGACCTGAAACTCTCGGGCAGGTACTGGAATGGCGTTTTGAGTGATTTGGGGGGTTATTCCTCGGCTCAGTTTTTCCCACATTTGGGGTGGCCCTTGTGCGTCAATATTTCTCATACCTGCTCTCGAGAGTTTCCGGTCTGAAAGCGTTTTCATTCTTCAGCTTCCGCTTCTGAGCCTCGATTGATAGTCGGGTTGGAAAGAAAGCGCAGGAGTAGAGCCCCTTGCTCATCTCCCCTACCGTGTGGGAGACGGTACCGCTGTGTGCGTGTGTGTGTGTGTGTGTGTGTGTGTGTGTGTGTGTGTGTGTGTGTGTGTGTGGGTGTGTGTGTGTGTGCGCGCGCGGCAGACTCTCACGTCGGCCGGCCGGCACCGCTGGTGACCACGTGTGGCCTGGCCACTCGTGACTGTATTGTCATTCTGTAGAGCTGGTTGAGCCTGGCCACTGCTGCTGCTCTTTGGCGTTATTGGCGGCACGTGAGCCGAGCGCTCAGCGCCGCACGGACCCCTCTGTTCATTTCTCTCTCTCTCTCTCTCTCTCTCTCTCTCTCTCTCTCTCTCTCTCTCTCTCTCTCTCTCTCTCTCTCTCTCTCTCTCTCTCTCTCTCTCTCTCTCTCTCTCTCTCTCTCAGAATTATTTCTTCCGCAGGATATGGAGGGATGATCACCATATGGCTTGGCTGGCGCTTTATCGAAAGCATTGATAAGGATGCGGCGGTGCCGCAACGAATGGGTCGAAATGAATGTGGCGATTTAATCCCCCCGATCCACATCCTGGGATCACGGCGTGGGAGCGGCGGCCGGCCAGCCTAGGCAGCGCGCATCGCACCGGCATGGTGCACAACATGACTGACCCCATGGCCCGACTCGTGGTCCCATGTAGCGAGACAGACGCCAGACGCAAGTGTGTTCCGCCGGACGAATACAGCATTCCGGAGAATCCCGAATCGGAAGTGAGAAGTCATAACGAAGACGAAGAACCAGAGATTTCTGATACAGAGGAATACCCTATAGATGTTTCCAATGAGACTTGGAAACGGCAGTTGAAGAGCAAAACCACTTCCAGACTGCGGAAACTCTCGAGGGCAGGTATGAGAAACTTGAATGGCGTTTCGGGTGAATTTGGAGGTTACTTTCCACATTTGGCGCGGCTGTTGTGCATCACTATTCTCATATCGACTCTCGGGAGTTTCCGTTCTGGTGATATTCTTGTTCTTCAGCTTCCGCTTTCGAGCCTCGTTGTAAATTCCTCTTGGTTTTACACCTACGGCCCTTTCGGGTGAGATGTGATTGCAAGGGCAGTTTCGTCCCACTCGGTCTTGCCGGCGGTCCCGTGTTTCGTCATGTGAGATCCATCCTCCCACTCCACCCGCGGTACCGAGTCCGGCGGGTACCGTCCCGTACCGAAACCCACCCGTACTCCAGCGTTTCTTTAATACCGTGACGTCACACGTTGGCGGACCCGCAGCCGCTCCTGCAACCGCAGGGGGGCCGGGCCGGGCCGATGCGGCCAGCATAGCCGGCATGGCCACCGTAGCGGGACCCGGCCGGCAGGGGGCGCGTCCGTAACGCGTGTGCTGCCGGCGCTGCCCTGCCCTGCCCTGCCCGGCCCGGCCCTGATGTGGCTCCGCGGCTCGTGTGCTATCCGTGTGCGTCCAGTGGCGGCCAGTGAGTGCGGCCGGGCCGAGTGGAGTACGGCGGTGACCAGGAAGCAGACGCCGCGCGCGCTGCGCCACCGGGGGACCCACAAGCTGGCGCCACAGGGTGATTCCAGCAGACGTCGTCCCTCGCTCTCGGAAACCCAAACATGGTCGGTGCGGCAGGCGGCGGGCGACAACCGGGCGCCTGGCCCGAGTGAAAGGCTGTGACCCCGACATGATCTCCGACTGACCCGCCGATGATGATTCATGACACCAGCAGCTCGCTGGGGTTCGACATTGGCAGGGCTCGGCCTGGCCCTAACAGAGCGGCGGCCGCGTGAGGCGGCGTGGGGACCGGGCGCGTGCGCGAGGAGGACACGACGGGGACGAGGGGCTTGGTTGGAGACGGACGGGGCGGGGCGGCCGGCCGTTCCTCTCTGCTTGGACGTTCATTATTCGGCATAAAGGAAACATTGATTTCGGTATTTGGGAGCCACGTGGTGGGCTCGACTCGCCCCGAGCTCCTGCTGGCCCCGCCCCGCCCCCGGACACGCCAAGCACGGCCCGGGGGCTGGCAGCCGCCTCGCTGCCGCCTCGCTGCCGCCTCGCTGCCGCCTCGCTGCCGCCTCGGCTGCCGGTGCGCTGCTGGGCTGGGCCCGGCTGGACCTGTTGGAGCGGCCGAGAGACTGTACACCACTCCTTGTCGTCCATTCTTTTTCCATCATTCGACAAAACGTGGGGGAGGCGTTCCAGCCGCTCCACACAGACGCCGGAGGAGACCAAGGAGACCCCTGGGCAGCAGTGGAGACGCGGCGGGGACACCGAGTGAGTCGCAGACTTTCATCAGATGCCCAAAAGCAGCGCTCCGTCCGGCAGCCCTCTTTTAATAACTCCGGCGCGTCCGGCACGCCGTGGTCCACAATAGACGATAAGCCGGCCGGGGACCAGAAAATGGGGCTTTGTTTTTACAGTGAAGCCGTCTGTATGAGCACCACCGCGCTGCTCGGCTGAGCTCGGCTCGCGGCTCGGCTCGGCTCGGCTCGGCTCGGCTCGGCTCGGCTCGGCTCGGCTCGGCTCGGCCCGGCTCGGCACGGCTGAGCGCGGCTCCTGCGCAGCTCCAGGTCCGTTATTGTCTGAAACGAGTTTGGGCCTAAGAACGGCCACTGCCTGGTGGGCTCGCGGGCCTCGCGGGCCTCGCGGCCGGCCGGAGACTGTGGGCTGCGGGACATGTGTGCGCTCCGCTGGCTCCGCTGCACCCCTCTGGAGGCACCGCGGCACCGCCGAAGGCCGGACTCAGCTGACATCTCCGCTCCCCACTTTCCCACGGTGAGGTCACGCCGCAGACATCAGACAGTGTCCGCATGGACTGCAGTCGCTGTCGCGGAGACGACGACCATCGCCACTTGCTGCTGCGATTCGTTCCCCGATAATGACGCGATAGGGAAGTGTGCGTCGCGGACTGTCCCGCAACGGAGATAACGCGCCCGCAGACTTGGCAGAAAACGGAAACGTCCTCGGGAGAAACGCGACACGGACCTGCTATACACGGACGACTTGTTTGGGGACAGCCACTCTCGATATCACGCCTGGGTGTGCTCCGCGCGGCCGGGGCCGAGACCACATCGCGCTTGATTTCACCGACGTCGTTGCCGAGTGCACACATGCACACACACACACACACACACACGCGCGGCCAAAGCGCGGGGAATGGAAAGCATTCAACGGCCGGCATTTGGCATGCAACGCCTTGATTAGACGCATCCGTTTAATTAGCGCGCAGAGAGTCCCGATTTATGCCCTTCATTAGCGCCGGCGCTGGCGTGAACTTGGCGTGCACTTGGCGTGCACTGCCGGCCGCATATGTCACCGCCGCGCGCGGGCTGCTGCCGGCCACTGCCGGCCACCCCAGGGCGGTGCGGCGCCAGGCTGCGCCAGGCCTGCCGACTGCACGCCGAGCAATGCGGGCGCTGCCGTTCAAATTTCCACGACGTCGCTTTCCGCATCGCCCCCGGCGGCCCACACGAAGAAAAGAGACAAGTGGTCGCAACAAATTTTTAAGCTGACTTTCAGACAAATAGTGAATTAGGGTCCCAAGAACTAAAATTTTGGTTTGGGGAACTAATTTTTTGTCGCGCTAACGAAGCGTTGGTTGCTCCAACGGAGAGGTTCGTTGCAGGAGCAAAAAGCAGAAAAAAATGTGTTTTGTGCCCGCAACGAATCTCTTTGTAGGAGCAACAAACGACGTTGGTCCAACTCAAAATTTTAGTTCTTATAACCAAAATTCCCAGTTTTACAATTTGTTGTGACCACTAGTTCTTTTTCTTCGCGCGGGGCCACCGGACCGGGAAGACACCGGAGGACACCGGAGGACACCGAGGTGCTGTCCGTGTAACACGTGGCACAGCGTGTTTCGCACGCAAAAGCGGCGAGTGGCCGTGTAAATCATTTTGTTTCGTTGAGCCATTGTGGCAACACTGCTGGTCGGTGGTCAGCGGCGTGGCGTGGCGCGGCGCGGCGGTGCGTCGGCAGCCGTCGTGGTCCCGTGCCTGCGCAGCCCAGCCCAGCCCAGCCCGCCGGGCCATGGCCGGGCCCACACGCCACACGTGCTGACCCAAATACGGCATACGCATCATACAACAAATTCGTCCGCGAAATTTTTACCGAGGGCGCGGAGTAAGGTGGAGTGGGGGCCGCGCCACGCCTCGCAGAGCCGCCTCAGCGTCGCGGAGAGAAACCAGACCGGTGCAGCCCCATGGCTGTCGGCGACGGCGTGCTGTGCACACACGGTGCTGACCGATATGTATAGTGAGCTTGATACTGATACAAACGTTCCAAAGCCATGGTGGCTGACATGAAGCAGACGGCGCTCTCGACGGCAGAGAGGCAGAGCCGAGTGGCAGAACCGAGGCCTGCACCAGAGCAATATCCTCTCATTATCGATATCATCCCAAGGCAGGGCCCCGAGAAACCAAACGGAAGGAATCGGCAGACCTGCGACGAGCTGTGCTGTGCCAGTGCGATGGTCTCTGAAGCGGCCCCTGTGGCGGCCAGCCCTGTGCCATCCACCGGGCACAGCCGGGCACAGCCTGGCTACCTGCCTGCTGAACCAGGACTCACACTGAGTCTCTAATGTCAGTTTTTCTGGTGATTACCCGTTGCGGAGCGGCTCTGCACGGCGGTAGTCTGGTGGCAATGACATAGACATTGGCCGTGGCCGCCCGGCCCGAGTGACGGCGTGGCGCGGGCCCGGTCGTCGCACAGTCGTCATGCGTGTCTGTGGGAGGAATTTCTGTTTCGGCTGTACTCAAAGAAGAATGTCGTTGTCGATGAAAGTGTACGGCAGCCTGGCCCACTGGCTGCGCTGTGATGTGGTTGTCTGGAAGGAGCGCCGCGCAAGTAGGCAACCGCGATACACGAGTGTGTGCGGAATGCCTACCCGAAAGGGGCTCCCCCAAGCAGCAGCAGAGACTGGGCACTCACACACACACACACACACACACACACACACACACACACGCCTCGGCGAGAGCACAACAAATGCAATTTCATCCAAATGCGCGCGAAGAGCCGACGGGGAGGAGAAAAAAAAAGAGAGAATGAGGCTGGAACAGCATTCCTTCCGGGTCGGCTCGCTCGTTCGACAGCCTGATGTGTCACGAGAACGATCCACTTCTGAAGCACATTCCTGATGGCATCAGGCCAGTCCCTCGGCAGTCCTCGGCAGCCCTCAGCAGGGCCCGGTCTGGACGGTGGGCAGCGTCCACACGTCAAACACACAACTCCAGAAACCACTTTTGTTCGGCTCCGTGTCTCCGTGGTGGGCGAGCGGGCAAGAACAGAAAGTGTGGAACTACGTCGACGATTGGGAGACGGAGGAGGGGGGGGGGAGGGTCGCCTTCGGACGAACTCGCGTCACGAATGTCCGTCGGCGTCAGCCCACGATGTCCGAGAGTGCACGCGGGCCGCACTATGGGCCCGGGGTCCTCGTTAATATTTCTGTTCAAACGGGAATCACGTTCCCTTCGGTTTCCTTCGGTTTCCTTCGGTGCCCCTCGGATCCCTTCCCATGGAGCTGACCGCATCTCCTCGGCAGGTCCCCCGCCCCGCCCCGCCCCGCCCCGCCCCGCCCCGCTCGGTGTGGTCCTCACACTCATTCAGAAGCTGGCGTGGCGGGGGGAGCGTCGCTGCGCCGCGGCGGGCCGGCGGCCGGCGGGCCGCGCTCGGGCGCCGTGACCTCATTCTCTCATTTTCCTCCCCCCGGCGGCCCCGGCGGCCCCGGCGGCCCCGGTCGCGAGGAACGCGGCTCTCCACCCGGAAGGGATGATCCCCCGAAGGCGGCCCCACCGCGGCGCCAATCAAGGTCCAGAGGCTAGAGGTCAAGGGCCGAAACCCGCCCCGGTGAAGTAGAACCAAGGGCTCCAAGGGACGCGGGCCGCGGCGCGTCAGGGGGCGTGACCAGGGCCAGCCCGAGAGGTCAAAGGACGTGGGCACGACGGCCAGGTCAGCGAGGGCAGCCGGCGTCAGCCTGCCTACCTGGAGTGGCACGACGGTCGGTGCGGCGATGAAGGAAAAGTTGATCCTCTGGGCGTACGCTCCGCGCTGGCTCCGCGCTGGCTCCGCGCGCACGCGCACACACTCACTGCACTGCACAGACACTGGGCACTGACTCACTGCACTCACTGGGCGCACGCACCACACGCCGGCACCGCAGAGTGCGCACGCCGTACCTACGCGGGGGGCTACTCGGGGAGCTACGCCGGGGGGCTACGCCACGCCAAGGGCTACGCGCTACGCCACACCGCGGACAGGGACCGGACCGGACCGGACCGGACAGGATCGGATGCCAGACTGAACTGAGCGAGCCAAGGAGAGTCGAGTCGCGTCCGCCGCGCGCCCCTCCCCCCTCCGCCGCCCCCCGCCACGCCCCGCCACGCCCCGCCACGCCCCGTACCGGCTTGGCTCCCACTTCTCGGAACGGTCCCCGGCCCGGAGGCCCGGCAGGCCCGGCGGGCCCGGAGCCCGGCCCGGAGCCCGGCCCAGCGGGCAGTGGCTGGAAGACGGCGTACGGAGTGCGGAGACAGCGCCGCGCCGCCGCCGCAGCAGCAGCAGCAGCAGCTCGGCTGGGCTGCTGGGCTGGGCTGTCCAGCGCAGCCGCAGCCGCAACCGCAGCCGCAGCGCACGGCGCTAACCCGGCGCAGGCCGGTCTGCAGGCAAAGGGTTCGCCTCACGCCTAGACACGGTGGACACAGGGTGAATGTTTGTCCTGGCAGGAGCAGGCAGGCGCTGTGGCTGCTGGTGCCGCTTGCTAGGACCTGGCCCGCCGTGTGCTGCGACGCGCCCCGGCCCGGCCCGGCCCGCCACTTTCCCTTCTGGGGTTCTATCAGCTTCACTTGAAAACGCTTCCCCAGCCGGCCCGGACCCGGGCCCGGCCAGTCTGGAATCTGGGTGAGACCGGGCCCCGGCCCGCCTCCTGGGTCTGGGCCTTTGCCGGCCGGCGCCGCCGCTTGGCTCTGGGATCAGCATCGCTCACTGTGACATCTATGGGTCCAGCGGGCGGCGGGGCGGCGGCGCGGGGCGGCGCGGGGCGGCGCGGGGCGGCGCGGGGCGGCGCGGGAAGCTCCACGCCGGGCACGCTTTTGCGAAAGGCTATGCCGCGTGCCGCACGCCGCGTACCGCACGCCGCGTACCGCACGCCGCGTACCGCACGCCGCGTACCGCACGCCGCGTACCGCAGCCTGTGCAGCGCGGCCGCCGTCACGCTCCGTCTGCGCCCGCCGCCGCCGCCGCCGCCGCCGCACCCTTCCGTGGCAGACGCCAATCGGACGCGGGCGCCGGTAATAAGGTGCAAGTTCATGGGCAGACAAACACCCACACCTATCTAGTGCGCGGGCGGACCCGCCCAGCCCCGCCAGCCACGGCATCCGCCTGCCGACAAGAAACCTGACGTTACGAAATCAATCCCGAGCGCATCAAGGGCTGGAGGCTGCGTTTTCGGCCCGTCCCCACATAACGAGAGGGACGGTCTTACATGCCTAACACACCTTACGGCGTGTTCAGCTCATTTATGCATCCGGATAATGAGAGTCGAAATGCAGCCGCTTAGAACTCATTCTAGAGCAGGAGTCCGCCACACTTTCATCGATATATATGGACTGCTCCAAAGTGAAGTTCCCCGGAGACCATCCACGCCTAACATAAATGCCGCAAAGCTATGTCGAGTTCATTAGAGTGAGTTGCCCATTCCAATCCAGCCGGTAGTCGGACGTCTCTCCGCAGTCGTAGCGGTAAAGTGCTGTAATTACAGGCCGAGACGCGAACGTGGTGGTAATTTGTTGGCTTTGGATTGCGTGAAAATCCGCGCCCATATTGAAGTCAGCCTACACCGGAGGTTTCCTTAGTCCGGGCTGATCGATGACGATCAGTGAAATGTCACATCCCATTTTTTATTCTGATCGGCAGTCTACGCACCTACTTTAGTATTGTCCATTTTTAGTGTGTCCGAATTTCCTTGTAGACCGCGAACGGAGACATCCAAGCGCTTGTGAGTGCCCAGGTAGGCCCGCCCGCACGACACGCGTGCATACACAAGTCATGGTTGCCTACCCAGCAGGCGCTGGGAAGGCGCTGGGTAAGTCCCCAAAAGAAAAGCTTCACCCGGCAGAATTATTTATTTATTTTTTCACGCTGAGCGGCAACGGCCGTTCCGAAGCGTCCCAAACGGACGTGTTGGGACCTCACGGGACCTCCCGGACGGCGTGGTGAAGGCCAGAGAATGTATCTGTGCGGTGACATATTGGTCATGATTAGTGGTAGTAGTTGGAAGGAGGAACCCCCACTTTCTCCCCCGGCCATGGACTAGGTGGCCAACAACCAACGTGACTGAAAAGACAGTTCCTGCTGCAAAAAGATGCCGTCTCCGCATCGTATTCATTATTTTATTAGCATTATTTTTTGAAGTAAGAAAATAATATTTTTTTTAACTGTTCACATTTTTTTTACATCACAGATTGCCATAAAATGATAACGAAGAACATGACTAACCGAAGAAATCCGACACTTAAATCTTACGCACCGCAAAGTTTTCAATTCATGTCTGTCTTTTCTAGGGCAGGTCTTTTTTTTTTTAATATTTCTGTTTTTGTAGGTTGCCGTCCCTGTGACGACAGCAGCCGCCTGCACAGCACACGCCGTGCGCTACCGGGTCACGTGGGTGCGCTGATCGCTCTGCCGATTCCACTAATTAATCGTCGCTCTGCAGCACTAATTACGCTCTAATTCTCGCTACCGGCCCGCTGCAGTGCCCGGCCCCTAGCCCCCGGCCCCCAGCCCCCGACCCGCAGCCCCCTGCCCCCAGACCCCAGCCCTCGGCCCCCTGCCCCCCGGCCCCCCGGCCCCCCGGCCCCCAGCCCCAAGCCCTCGGCCTGGCCGCGGCCCGCGGTCCGACCATCTCGGCGAGTCGGTATTTGTATTGCAACGGAGCGTGGCATTCCAATTCCCTCTGCCGCACGCCACATAGGGGAGGTGTTTCGAGCCTTCCGCGTCTCTCGCTCTGAAACACTACTGCCCTTCCTTCATTAGGAAAGGGCCCATCTGTGGCACTACATATTCCACCTTTCCCGCCTCCCTCCCTTCATGTCTTCCTCCAGGCGACTCCCCGCGGGGTGCCCCTCCTTAGCACCCCTGTCACTTTGCCCCTTTTCCTGGATCAGGATCCAGACTCCATCCAGAATTCAGAATCACAGGGGCCCGCCCCGCCTCACCCAGGCCCGGCTCGGCCCGGCCCGGTCGGACTCCAGACGGTGCAGTGTGAGTATGATGGGAGCTGCTGGCTGCTGGCTGCTGGCTGCTGCCTGCCTGGACCACGAGAGGAGGGGAACGGATCCAAGCCGCTAAGATCTCAATGGGCCACGGGTAACGGGCCGCCTCCCGGCAGAGGGAAAGAGAGGGAGCGACACGTCCCCCCACCGCGCCGCGCGGGCTGACCTCTCTCTGTCCCTCTCCCTCCCCACGACTGTCTTCCTCCTCTGTGTCGTCTCCTCATCCTTCCTCTGCTTACCAGTGTCGTTGCCCTCTGTTCACCGCCGCTTCTCATCACAGGTCTTATTCGCCGTCCACCTCTCTCTCTCTCTCTCTCTCTCTCTCTCTCTCTCTCTCTCTCTCTCTCTCTCTCTCTCTCTCTCTCTCTCTCTCTCTCTCTCTCTCTCTCTGTCTCTCCTCCATCCTTCCCCTCCTAACCCCCTTCTTCTTCTCTTCGGATATTCGTCAGTTGCATTCTGTAAACGTGCCTATGCCGACGCCTCCCAAAGTCACAGGTGCCGGCGCTGCTCCGTGCTGCGCTGCGGTAGGCCTCCTTGCTCTGCCGCTCTGCGCTGACATTTCTGCACGTTACGTATGTAAGAAGGATCGGTAATTACAGGGGCAAAGAAAACAAAAAAGGTGCGGAAAAAGAAAAGAGGCCGCACTATGGAACGGATCGCACTGGACGCATCGCAATCATCGTTTTTCAGCATGAGAAGGGTTTGCCTGGTGGTCCTGCCGTGCCTGCTGAGACTGCTGCTGTGCCTGGTGGTCCTGCCGTGCCTGCTGAGACTGCTGCTGTGCCTGGTGGTCCTGCCGTGCCTGCTGAGACTGCTGCTGTGCCTGGTGGTCCTGCCGTGCCTGCTGAGACTGCTGCTGTGCCTGGTGGTCCTGCCGTGCCTGCTGAGACTGCTGCTGTGCCTGGTGGTCCTGCCGTGCCTGCTGAGACTGCTGCTGTGCCTGGTGGTCCTGCCGTGCCTGCTGAGACTGCTGCTGTGCCTGGTGGTCCTGCCGTGCCTGCTGAGACTGCTGCTGTGCCTGGTGGTCCTGCCGTGCCTGCTGAGACTGCTGCTGTGCCTGGTGGTCCTGCCGTGCCTGCTGAGACTGCTGCTGTGCCTGGTGGTCCTGCCGTGCCTGCTGAGACTGCTGCTGTGCCTGGTGGTCCTGCCGTGCCTGCTGAGACTGCTGCTGTGCCTGGTGGTCCTGCCGTGCCTGCTGAGACTGCTGCTGTGCCTGGTGGTCCTGCCGTGCCTGCTGAGACTGCTGCTGTGCCTGGTGGTCCTGCCGTGCCTGCTGAGACTGCTGCTGTGCCTGGTGGTCCTGCCGTGCCTGCTGAGACTGCTGCTGTGCCTGGTGGTCCTGCCGTGCCTGCTGAGACTGCTGCTGTGCCTGGTGGTCCTGCCGTGCCTGCTGAGACTGCTGAGCCTGGTTTGCCCGTGGCAGCGCAGTAAGGCACCACGCGGCGCAGTGCAGTGCACTCCGTCGTGTTGGTGGGGGATAACTCGGCGCTTCTATTCCCACAGCATCAACACTTGACGCCCCCCCCCCTCCCCCCTCGGCACCTCGCGCTGTTCACTCGCGCCACCACCACCACCACGGCGGGGCGGGCAGATCGTAAGGTTTACAGTCGGGCGTTATAATTTATAGCCCTGACAGACGGAACTTGCAGAAAATCCCCCGTGGAATGCTTCACTGCGTCGTGGATGGTGGTGGCGTCCCCGCCGAGACGGTGTGCCGGTGGGCCCCCGCCCCAGTCCCCGCGTCTCGTGCAGGCAGCCCCCGGCAGCCCCCGCAGCCCCCGGCAAAGGGGTCTGACGTCAGGGCGCGGGGCATCTCCCGGGGAAAAAAAATTAGAAAACAAAAGATCCACTGGGTTAGCGAATTTTTTGCTGGTCCAGCACATTTTTAGCAATGTTTTTTCCCGTGCTCCCGGAATGTCTTTTTTTTTAATCTAAGGGACATCTGCAGATGAAGTCGGCAAGCGATAAGTAATTTGTGAATATTAGACGCCCGCCGGGAGTGAGCTATGCGGCTGGGCTGGGCCCAGGGCTGGGCCCACGGCTGGGCCCACGGCTGGGCCCACGGCTGGGCCTTGGTGCGCCGGCCGGTGCCATTGGCCGCCTGACGCTTGGTCCGGCCGTCACCGGGGTCGGGGACGCGGTCATTTATTTATTTATTTATTTATTTTTCCAGAGGGAAATGTTCCTTTCAGGATAGATAGTTAAGCTGTTTTTCCTGAATGAAAACAAAGCCTCTCCTCTGGGTCCGGGGTGGGCCTCACATTGTGCTGTGGAGCTGTTGGAGCCCTCACCTGTTCCCTGGGCCCGCGCACCTATGGTCGCCCACCCCCAGAGAAGGCCCTGCAGGCCCCGGGGGACTCCGCGGGTCCTTGTCCGTATGGAGGACTCAGCTCTGCCGCCGTTGGTACTCCGCGGGACGGGACGGGCGTGATGGGACGGGCGGGGCGGGGCGGGGCGGGGCGGGGCGGGGCGGGGCGGGACGGGGCGGGGCGGGACGGGACCTCCTCCTCGCCGTACGTGGGGCCGTGCCGGCGGTGCCGGTGGTGCGGGCCGTGCCGGCCGTGCGACGGGACAAGTGCGCCGCCTTCCTGGAAGCGGGCTGCGGGCTGACGGGTACCGACGGGACAACGCGCAGGGCTGGTGCCGGTACGGGCAGGGCTAGCAGGGCCCGGCGGCAGCACAGCCTCAGCGGCACCACACATAGGCCTCGCCGATCTATCGAAAATTATCGCGATAATTTTTCTTATCGAACGACCGTTATATGCAGATGTTTGAATTATCGAAATATTGTTACTATCGTTGACGATAAACTGTCACCGTTATCAGGACGTCGTACATGTCACAAGCATCGCGTTTTCGGAATTATCGCACGTTTAGAGGGAAAGTGAAGGACTGAATAAATATTTTCAGTGCCAAAAATGTGTCCTGGACTGCTCTTTTTCACGCTTTTTAAAGAAGCTATGATCTGTTGTGATATTTGCATATTTGTCACATTCTCAATTCGATAATCTATCATGCGATAAAATGCAATAAACTATCGGGCGATAAAATGCGGTAAGTATCGAGCGATTTGAGTTATCGTTATCGTCGTTTATCGGTACAAAAAATTTTGAATCGCGATAGGACATAAATCCGGCTAGCCTTGCTCAGCGCATCAGCGCATCCGCCAGCTCGCCCTGAGCGTTCGCACCTGTCACTGCAGTGAGAAATCAAATTATTTAGCACGCGACACAAGCGTCCGAAAGCGCAAACTACGAGCGCTGCTTTGAATTTGCCCCCCTCTGACTGTATTCCTTCTTTCCCACTCTTTGTTCGTGAACCCCCCCCCCCCCTTTCCCCTTTTCCCCTTTACACAGACAGACGCGCGCGCCTTTTCCTCTGCTGCGTCTCTCGATCTCTCCAATTCGCCACGAGCGCCATGTAATGCAAAAGGCAAGACAAGACACGAGAAATAAAATAAGAGTCGAGCATGAGAACAAAATTGGCGAGGCGAAACAATACCAATAACGTGTCCGTCGTCCAGGCAGGCCGCGCGCGCGCACACACCTTCACCATCACCCTCACCTCTCACCTTTCGCCTGTTACCGCCACCTCTCCACCCCTTGCAGGCCCTGCAGATGCCCTACACATGCTCAACAGATGCCCTGCAGGTGTCCGGCAGATGCTCCACAGAGGCTCTACAGCCCAGCAGATGAGTGCCGTAACTATCATCCTTTCGAATATAGAAAAGCTTTTCGGAAGTCAAATTCTCCGCCCAAGTTTTTTTTTGTTTGTTTATTTTTCTTTTTAGCAGATGATACCTCAAAACACTAACATTAAAGCTAAAAATCAAAACTTAATTAGTTTGAGGTGTCAGCTAGCTTTTACTCCCGATAAGTCGAAAAGGCGTAGCGAGTGCGGCGAACTAATAATATAAGGTGGGCCAGCACCAGGGGGGACCCGTGAGGCTGCGAGCCGCGAGCCGCGAGATTGTCGCGCACTGCTCGGGTAGCATTGTTGTCCAGAACGCCGCCGGCTCGGCTCCGCCTGCACTCGGCTGGCCTCGCCTTCGCCCGCTTGGCCAAGGGTCTCTACCGAAACCGAAAATAAACTTTCCGGTAAACAAATTTGCCTCAGGAAGATGTTCTTTCCTTTCAAATATCCTCGGCCCTCCCTCACAATACAGCAAAAGATAAGTTCTGCTTTCATAGACACACACATAAAACTTTATTTTCATAACATCCCAATCCCGCAAGAAACTGTACGACATTTAGAGTTGGTATCATCTGCTTCCTATTTAAATAGGGATTTAGATTTTTTCCCCCCTTATTTGAGGTGGCCGATCAGGTCGCGAAGATGCGAATCGGGATGCGCCGGCGCGTCGCTGCCTCTAACAACAGGGCATCAAAGACACTATACGATCGGCGTAAAACGGACGTAAGCCCATACCCCTGCAAACGCGTGCAAGCGCGACAGGTTACACGGCGAGCGGGCAGCGGGCCCGGCCCCGGCCCCGACCCCGGCGGGGACTGGTGCGGGCTGCGCCGGGCTGCGCCGGGCTGCGCCGGGCTGCGCGCCTGCCGGGTAGGCACCCAGCGTGCACCGGTGCGTTGCGGGCTGGTATCGTCGCGTTCGCAGGCGCTAGCGGTGCCGGGCGGGCAGTGTGCGGGGACCTCGGCGGGGACACACATCCACAGCTCGTCTACCTCTATGTCGTGGTGCAGTGGCTAAGTAGCCTACCCTGCTATCGCGCGTGTTGTGAGACATGACAACAAAGACGTGTGCCACAATGGGCGCGGAGTGAGGCGTGGAGTGGAGTGGCCCCTCGGCTCGGGATCACCCCCGTGACTCTGCAGAAGCCTGTATGACGGCAACGAGAGGAGCTCGTATTCCGCTTCCATTTTCAAGTGGGTGCTTTCAAGGCAGTGTTCTTTTCCCGTTTCGAAAATACGGACATGGCTCTGATGAATATTGACGACAGTCCGCGGACACTCCTAGAATCTGGTAAAAAAAAAAATTGTATCCCTCAAGGAGGCAAGGTGAAGACACCACAAATACCTGTCCATGTGATGATGGAAACCTTTGTGTGTGCGTGTGCGCGCGCGCGCGTCTCCCCTGCGGTCATGAATCCTCCTGTGTCCTAGAGGGGCGGAGGGGAGAGAATAGGGCTATCTTGAATTTGACGTGTTGTTGAGGTGGTTCGGAGGTCAGCGGCGGTGAGCCGGCGAGGCGTGCGGTTGCATTTGCGGTACTACAAGGAGCATCAACGCTGCGCTCTGTCCCTCTCGGAAACCAGATTCTGAGTCTGCCGCTAAAGAGGCGGGTGGGCAGACTCTGTTCGCTGTGATGCGACATAGCGAAGGATTATTGTGACGTTGCCTTCTCCGCAATCCTCATTCGTTAATTCTGCTGTTGGGCCGCGTCGCGTGTTCTCCTTTGCAGGGTGTCTCTGTGTGCCATGAGCTCGTCGTGAGCTCGCCATGAGCTCCCTGCCGTGCGCCGTGCGGCACAGGCTCGGACGACGCCAGTCAGTTGCTGGCGGTGTACCACCAGTTCCAGGTAAAGCCGGCCGGGGCCTGGCGGGGCTGGGCGGGGCGTGGCAGAGGGGAGGGGAGGGGAGGCCGGTGTGGCCAGCCTGCTGCACATCCATCCCCGCTAAACGAGTTGTCACATTTCCAGTTGCTGGCCAGAGACGGCGGCCAGAGCCGAGCCGAGCCGGACGGGGCTGGGCCGGGCGGGGCGGGGCAGGGCAGGGCCGGGTATACGCAGCCCGCATTGCAGTGTGTGACAGTGCTTGTGCTTTACTTCTAGCGCCTCACCCGGGCTGCAACGGCTGCAGCGGCTGCAGCACTTACTGGGCTCAGTTTCACGGCGTGCCGACCGCTGCTAGCAGACCCAGCCGGTTCCAGCGGAGACGAAGAGGACTCCAGGCGGATCCAAAACCCTTCTCCAGGCCACACCACGCCGACAAGCGCCGGTAACTTTTGCCAGGGTAAGTTCAGGTAAGTAAATCACGCTGGCAGAAAATCACACAACGTAATAAAAAAAAATCACATTTGACTTTGGCCATTTTTGTTAGTTTATTTTTTAAATCTTGCTGACTGCTTTTTTGGAGGTTGTCATTTTTAACCTGCTGCGATCTTTTAACAGTCGTGGTTTTCTTACGCGCACATAACTTACGCAGTACGATTTGCCAAACTTCTTCTCTGACCATTTTTGAAGTTCTTTGTGGAGAGTTGCGGGGGGGGGGGGGGGGGAGTAGTGCGCCTTTGTTTCCTTCAGTCACTGTGAGAACCGCGAAAGAGGGGTACGAAATTATGAAAGTCAATAAGAAAAAATATTTAATACATTTGCTAATTAACTGTACATTTTGGTAACAGACTGCGTTCATCAGTGCGATGCAGTGCGATGCAGTGCGATGCAGTGCGATGCAGTGCGATGCAGTGCGATGCAGTGCGATGCAGTGCGATGCAGTGCGATGCAGTGCGATGCAGTGCGATGCAGTGCGATGCAGTGCGATGCAGTGCGATGCAGTGCGATGCAGTGCGATGCAGTGCGATGCAGTGCGATGCAGTGCGATGCAGTGCGATGCAGGGCGCTCTCCTGCTCCCCGCAGCGCAGGTGGCCCCTCGTCAATGGCTGCGGCCCCCGGCGGCCCCCGGCGGCCCCCGGTTGGGCCGTTGCCGTTCACGGAGTGCGTTATTCTCCGCGTGTCTCCGCGGCGATGCCCAGCGATGCTTCCCCCCCCCCCCCCACCTGCACGGGCCGGCACAGCCCACGGGCCATGGACTGCCGCCTCTTTTGCTGCAGGGTCAGCGTGCGTAAAGCGCGCCAAAGCAAAGCGTATGGCCCGACTCGTAAAAACGTTTCACTCTACTAACCGTTGAAAAGATTCAAATCCCCCCCCCCCCTTCTCCTACCCCTCCTCCTTTCCTCGCTCCTCCCCTTCTTCTCCGCCTCTCCCACCTTTTCCACCGCCCAAACGCCCGCATTCAAAAAAAGAAAAAGTTAGGTAAAAAATATTAAAGAGAATTCAAGAGGAAAAGTGGAGCATCTCGATCGCCATGTGTCCGTCTGCTCCGTTTTTCCACATGCACTCCACGAACAGTGACATGGAGAAAGGGGTGAGCATGTCGTATGCTGACTGCTGCCGTCGGCGGGGAGGTGAGCGGCCCGGGTCTGGAGGACTGCAAACTACTCGCCCCGGCGATGGCCACCGGCGTGGTCCCTCTGCATCGGGTGCTTCCTGGGCGGGCGGGGGAGACGTGGAGGCGGCAAGCGCTTCTCCTCGGACGACGTCATGATGCCCTCGATGTCCACCAGGTGGTCGCAGTCGTCCTGGCTCATGGGGAACATGTAGTCGAGGTCGATGGCGTAGCGCGTCAGCTTGTCGCGCAGGTAGGCCTGCACGTTGGCGGGCAGGTCGGGCGTTCTGCTCAGGATGAAGGAGCTGAGGTAGCGCAGCGAGCCCGTCTGCTCGGCGCAGTGCAGCAGCAGCGCCCACGTCTGGTAGTCCGAGTCCAGCACGTACGTGTTGTACACGCCCTGGTCTGCAACAGCAACACTAACGTCACAATCCAAGCCGGGGTCACCGGGGCGCCGGGAAAAATTTCTCTCAGAAATTACTGCGAATCGGGTAGTTGAAAAGTAATTATCGGAATTTAAAAAAAAAAAAACAATAATAATAACATTACTAAAACGTTCACCATGGCGCTGCAGCCACAAGAATTGACCTTAGCGCTACAATCAGATGCAAGTGCCACAGAAAACATCTCTAGTAATGGTGCTGAAATGTCCGTCTGGTCGCTTACATGACTCCTCCTGGTGCCGCCAGTGCGCGGGCCGCAGCATGTCCGGCAGCTGCCAGGTGATGTTGCCCCGCAGCCGCTCCCCGATGGGGTCGTCGCTGAAGGCGTAGGTGAAGTTCATGGTGACGCGCGGCCCGGGTGCCGCCGCCGTGCTCAGGCTGAGGTCGGCGCGCATGCAGCGGTACTCGGGCAGCTCCTCGCTGGAGGCGTAGTACTGCACCACGTACCAGTGGCCCAGCATCTGTCGTCATCGTCATGTCAGAAGCCTCACATCAAGTGGCACTGTACTTTTCTGCGCGGAGGAAAAAGATTAGTGGTCGCAACTAAGTTTTAAGTTGGTTTTCAGACGAGCAGTAAATTTTTGTTCAGAGAACTAAACTTTTGTTGGGGGCACTAAATTTTAATTGTACCAACGAAACGTAAGGTTCGTTGCGGACATTAAACAATGTTTTTCTGCTTTTCGCTCCTTCAGCGAACCTCTGCGTTAGAGCATCACTAACGTTGCGTTGGTGCAACTAAAATTTAGTTCCGAAAACAAAATTTTAGTTCTTTCTAATTTATTTTTGTATTCATCAAATTTACTGCCTGTCTGAA